>PVJH01003175.1:0-148349 GCA_004026705.1 Nesogale talazaci
AGATGAGGGTTGATCATGGGGCTTTATTCAATGATTGAATAATTGGTGATTAATAACAAGTAGTTAGTCATCCAAGGAATAGCAGACTTTGGCCATCTTTTGTTGGAACAAGACCCAACACAGGTATGCCTGAGATTACAGCAGAGACCAGTCAGGGCAGTGAGCTAAAAAGAGCAATCAAGCCAGGTTAGTGAAGCAAAGGGGAAAGGAAAGACAGGGAGGATACAAAGCGGTCTCCCAGACCAAATTCAGTCGGTGTGAGTGGAAAAAGTTGGGAACAACTGAATAGTCAGTAACCTGTCAGGAGTCTTTCCAGTCCTCTCTTGACTTCTAGGTCTTTTCTTCACTGCTGATGTAGATGTTACCCGAAACAGTAGATTTTCCTTGCTGCTTTTATTTCCAAATGGTTTACTCACCCATGATCGGGGCAGGCTAATCCATAATTATTGTCAGATGAGCTGAGACTCACTGCTTACCTACTCACCAATGAATGTATGCAGTTGCCACAACATCCATCCCAGCAGAAATGTAGATGGGCTTTTCCTGGGTCAGCCTCTTTCCTGAAGCAGAGACCCTAAGACAACCGCTGCCACCCGAAGAAAGCTTGAATAGCTTATCTGGTGTGCAGGCAGGAATTTGGAAAGTCACAGGGCACCAACAGGGCATACACAGGTAGAGGTCCATAGCTACTCATTGCTCCAGTAAGTCCATATGGGTTTTTTTCCTTGGATTTTGGTGGTGGTGTGTTTTCGTCATTGGTTAATGAGTCAATCTGGGTTGACTAGGGAAACAAACTCATAGACACTCATATATGTGTCGGAAAGAACCTTATATACAAGAATAATTGTATATTGAGAAAACATCCTAGCCCAGGCCAGATCAAATTCTTAAGTTCAATATTAGCCCATTCGCCTGATACCAAGATATAAATTCCTCATCAGACTCACACAAAACATGCAATGGCAGCAAATTCAGGAATGTCAAAGCCAGTGGGAGGAAAGTCTTGTGAATCAGTGGCAATGGTGGCGTCTCATCACTGGGAGGGGAGTCTATGTAGCCCTGCCAGCTCCAGGGCTCTAGCATAGCTCCATGTGTCTTGTCACCAGGAAGACTAAGCAGAGAGTGTGTGCATCTGGCCTCCATTGGCTATCTCTCCCCAAGGCACCTCCAAATAAGGTCATCAGACTGCAGCCTGATTAACAGGTTAGACTCCACCCCTTTGCAAGTTCACACCAGATGATGTTACTATCACAGATTACTAGCTGAAAGTTTGTTTTTCAGATCCACTAGTCCCTGAGAGGACAGATGATGAGGTTCTCGCTCCCCTAATGGTTTACAGCCTATGAAGTCCTATACTGGTTTACTATGAGTTGGGTTCAACTCAATGGCAATGCGTTTCAAAAAAAAGTGTTCTTATGCACTAGAATTTAAAACACACTTCAGAAATGAAGTCGACGGGAGCTGCTATCATTTCTTCCTTTTTGTGCATAGACCAAAGTTAGAAAAGGACATCATAGTGGGTAAAATAGAGGGTCAGTCTACAGAGCAGCTAGTGTATTGGAACTCCTGCCCTAGCGGTGAGCAGCCCCATACTCTTTGTGCCACCAGCGCTCCTTCTCCTTGCACTGGCTTGACACAAAAGTCACAACAGAGGACTCATGCATACTAACATTCAGGATGATGGCACCATGACTCAGAGCCAACTTTGAGCACAATAGGCAGCAGCAAATTCCATTGCACTACTGTCAGAGTTAGGTGGAAGAGAAGCTTCATTGCAGTTCCAACAGAGATCCCACAATCAGAATCTCAGAGCTTGACATAATGGGGGCAGTGAAAAGAAGCAAGAAGAGAGGAGCATGGGCTTCTGTTTCAAGGCTCCAGGCACTCTGCTAAAGTGAACCTTCCAGTCCACCATTCGTTTCTCCTTGGATCAGCCTTGGCACTCGCCCCCAAGAGAGAAGGCCACCGGGGCCACTCTGCAAATTCATGAGGCAGGAGAGACATTGAAACTGGGCATATGCATGATGCTTACAGGAAGAGGGAAACAGTTGAGCTATTTAGCATCTCAAGGTTGGAAAGGGCTTCTGCTGAGGCACTGGGGAAGAGACAAATGGGGTGGGGGAAACTTTCTCATTTTAATAAGATCTGTTTTCATTTTCCAGTAAGGAAAGGATTACGTGATTACATATCTGACCCTACTTTAATACCATCAACCGGACAGAGAAAGATTTGAAAGAAACTATTTAGAAAAAGAGACTCTGTATTATGCCTTGTCTGTGTTAATATGTTCTCTGGTTAGTGATAAGCCAATTCTGTATAAACAATGTGTTCTCAACCAGCAACAGCAACTTAATAAGGTTTGCTTAACACTCATTAGAGCTTGTAGGCTTTCAGATCAGACTCAAAGAGATATTGTGGTTTCCCCTGGAGTTCTGCATGGAATCCAACCCACAATAGGTGCATACAGTAGAGTCAAAGGCAAGTTTCTTCAATTAGTTTATTTTTTTCTTTTCACTATGCAATCCAAAAAAAAATCCCAAACCAAACTCCCTGCCATAGAGTCAATGTTGACTTGTGACCCAGTAGGACAGGGTCAAAGCCCCATCTGTCTTTCAGAAGGTGGCTGGGGGTTTCACATTGAGAACCTGTAGGATCACAGCCTTGTAGGTAATCACTACACCAACAGTTCAACAGCAAATGAAAAAGTAAGCAGACTTTCCCAGACTCTACCTGAAAAGGAAAGAAGCATACATCTAAAGTGAGACACGATACACTGCAAAGGTTAATTCATTGTTTTGGGTTTTGGGCCTTAGTGACTTTTTTCTGGTTGTTCAAGATGTTTTAAAGTTTTGTGTTTTTTTTTATTGTAAGCAAGTGTGGCCACTAAGACACATAAGTTTGAAAAACATAGGTCATTGTAAGTTGCTGTCAATTGACTTCAGTTGTCAAGGTAAGTTTCTGCAAAAACCCGCTGACTTAGCCATCCCAAGTTGAACATAATTGCTTCCCTTTAACGTGGCATTTCTCAATCAGCTATAGTGCCTGATAATTGAGAACTGATTTTATTTGCTTCTGCTGGAAGCTTGTTAGCCCTCCACTGGGTGATTATCTCTCTGTCTGCATCCAGTATCAATTTTGGTATTCTTATGGGTGTGGGGGGAAGTGGTCGTTTGTTGGGGGGTTAAACTATAAAGAAAACCCCTCCCTTATTTTCAGAAATTAATAACTTGGTATATTTAACAGCAACTCTGACCTGAGATGCTGGAATTGATCATCTGTTATTGGCTGCATCTTTTCTTTAGATTGCTACTGTTGCAGTTGTTAGGGTCAAGCACTCCTACTGCCTCCATGTACAACACAATAAAGACCAGCTGGTCCCGCATCATCCTCGCGGGTGTTAGCCTTCTTGAGCCCACTGTGGCAGCCACACGGTGAATCCACCCGCCTGAGGGTTTTTCTCTTTTCACTGACTTTCTCTCTCACCAAGCACCATGTCAGTGTAAAATTGACCGCCTGAAGATCAATGTTTTAGAATAATAAAAACGATTATTTAGGAAGCTATATGTAAGTAGTGGGGTATAATTAATAAGGGATAGCTCCAAACAACCCAGACTGCTTTGAGAAATATAACAACATCTCTTACATATAGGTAAGTACCTGTGATCGTTATCATTGACAGCAGGAAATCAGTTATTCTTTGGATCTCACAGGAACATATTTAAATGCAGTATTTTATAGAGATGCTTTCGGTTGATCACAGTGAGATCTAGATCGAGATTTTACAGTAGTCATCTGCATCTTAAGTTACCTTCCTTTTCCTTTCTCATCTAAAAGACATTGTTTCGCAAAATAGTATTTCTTTTACCACGCCCCCACTTAAACTGAAATGACAGTTCCATCAGGTTTCATACAATTAGCATGTCAAGTTGATAAGTAAATTCACTTCTCGATATATTTTACATTTGAAAGATACTGTTTATATCAAATCAAAATATCTGTATATACTTGAGTTTTCTCAAGTATATTTTTTTATGCTGAAAAAACCCCCAGGGCTTTGTGGTAAATATAGGTGCCTCAGCTTATACTTGAGTATATATGGTAATATAGCTTTTTCATTTAATAAATGTTTTTCTCTTTTGCTTAGCACTTCTGTTGTTTTCCTCTCCAATGTTTCTTCCATATTGTGTAACATTCACTACCAGTCTTCCCAAGTTCCAGAATCCTCCAGCTGATGCTGACCTTTAACTCTTTTGGGGGGGGGGCATCACTGCCCTCTGGTGGTCGTGGAAGTTACCCAGCCTTGCTCCTGGAGAGCCGCTGCTGGATATGAATCACTAAGGCGGTGGGCCGTAGTCCCACACTCAATCACTACACCACCGGGGCTCAGCCCAGACCTTTAACTCTTAATTTGAAGAAAATCAAAATAGATTTTAAGACGTGAAAGTTCATATGCTTCAGAACATTTTGCGTACACAAAGCAGAGTTTACAAACATTCAATTAGGGGCTGAATTCCTTACATCCAAATTAGTATTCCTTAGAGCCCTCTAAGATATTTTTACTTAAAATATTTTTGAACAATTATATTTAATAATGAATAATCCAATGCTAATTTTAAAGCTAAATAATAAATAATAATAATAATAATAATCCAATGCTAAAATTTAAATCCCATATAAAACTGCAGGTCCAGAAAAGATAAACTAAGTCAAATGCATCATTTTGAGGATAAGAAAAATGGGACTTTACTACATACTATTTGTCAGACAGTGACAAAACTGCAGTTAACTTAAAAGATATGCAGTTAACTCACTGACAATATTGCTTCAGTAACAATAGGTTAAATGTCTCATATTGTGATGCCTAAATGAGAAAACTAATACCACCGACAAAATTTTTTTTAAGATAAACGAATTGTTTTTTGGTCTTCTGTACAATGTAGATGCTCTGATTGTACCATGATAACTAATGCCTGGCGCAAATGGGTTTGCCACCATTTATTCCCTTTCAGCACACTCCGTGTACATTTAACTTATTATCTGCTTCCTGGGTGCTTTCACGCTGTTTACATTTAGCCTATTTTCGGCCATCTGAGTATCAAAAAGACTGTCTCTTTACCACTTCAAAGGGAACACGGGCAGTGGTCACCTGCCGAGCAATTGTACTTCTTTGGCTTTAACTTTTACCCCTTCTTGTCTTTACATCTTCCACCTTGAGTTCTTTCACAGGGATTCACAGGATTGAGTTAGCGGTCTGATTTGTTTCCTCATTCATTTGACCAATCTCAGCCTTCCGTTTCAGGTGAACTGTATCTATCTCGACAAACCCAGCCATTTGCCAAGGAGTCTATTCTGAATTCTGATAACACCATGTGTTTAAGAGAAGAACTTGGCACCCTAGGGTTTCAAGGCTGGTTGTCTTTAAGAAGAAGATTGCCCAGCCTGTCTTCTGAAACTGAAGTAAGTTAAGATTCAGAGCTTTGATTGGATTCAAACTGTTAACCCTTCAGATTCTAGCAAAGTGCTTAACCATTTGTTTCACTCCTGCACCACACTGTAGCAAAACCTATAATTAAACCAGTAATAAATGTCAGATCTCAAACTAGATGAATTTCACCTCAGTTACCATGGAAAATACACTGTGGGATGGACCCAAGTTCTTTATAAAGAAGGCAGGTAAGCAGGTGTTGTGGGTATCCTTCAACAAGATGGATTCGGGATATGCAGCCTAGAGAAAGGTAACCAAAGGGAAAGAGTGGGTTTATCTTAATGATTTTCATAGGTAGAAACTGGTGGAGTAGGTCTAAATTTTTCAGTGACAGTCCAGAAATCTGAACCAGCAGAGTGAAGGAATAAGAGGAATAATGATTCTAACCCCTACAAAGGCAAACTCCTCAACAAGATGTCTAGTCAAAGGAGAAATAACTTTCATCATTGCAGCTCACCAGCCCCACCCAAAGTTGTTCAAATAGAGAGTACAGAAGAACTCAAGGGGGATATCACACCGAAAAATTCAAATAAGAATTCTGAATCAGACGTTTTTCCAGTCACATCCACTCCACTAGGAATCACAGATTTGCCAAATACACTAAGTGTAACGGAGAGTACTTTGAAGGTGATGAGGTGTTGTTGTTTTTTAATGTAAATACATAGCTTTGTATGGAGGGGGGTGGTTCTTAACAAACTTCGGGACAAGAGAACAACAAGTGATCCAAAATTGGTGGCAAAGAGGGTATAGGATGCCTGGTAGGGTTTGATCAAGGGCAATGTAACAGAAAGTAATTACTGAAATCTAAATGAAGGTCAAATATGATAGTGGGACAAGAGGAAAGTAAAAGGAAATAGAGGAAGGAACTAGAAGGTAAAGGGCATGTATAAAGGTCTAAATTCAGGTGTGTACATAGATAAATATATATATATATATATAATGATAGGGAAATAGATCTCTGTACATATATTAATAGATTTAGTATTAAGGTAGCAGACGACATTGGGCCTAGGCTACACTAAAGTACTCCCTCAATGCAAGAACACTTCGTTCTAATAATCTGGCATTTTATGTTGCTCACTTCCTGACATGATCACTGAAGACAAAATGGGGGCATAGGCAAATGTGGTGAAGAAAGCTGATGGTGCCTGGCAATCAAAAGATATAGTGTCTGCATTTATAAAGGCTCAAAGGAAAAAAAAGTGACCATCTAGCTAAGAAGCAACAAAGTCCACATGGAAGTAGCACACCAGCCTGTGTAGTCATGAGGTGTCAATAGGATTGAGTATCAGACATCAAAGACCCAGAACAAAAAATCATTATCACTGTAAATGAGGAGTGCAGAGTGGAGACCCAAAGCCCATCTGGAAACAGTTGGAAATCCCCTTACAGAAGGGTCACCAAGAAAAGATGAGGCAATCGGGATGCAGTAAGGACAATTGAAACTTATAGCTTTCTTCTAGTTCTTTAGTGCTTCCTCCCTCCCATTACCATGACCCCAATTCTATTCTACCTTACAAATCCAGCTAGACCAGAGTATGTACAAGAATACAGATAAGAGCTGGAAACAGGGAATCAAGACTGATAAATCCCTCAGGACCATTATTAAGAGTAGTGATACCAGGAAGGGAAGGGGAAAGGAAGGGAAAGGGAAGGGGAGAAAGAGGGAACCAAATCACAATGATCTACATATAATCCCCTCCCAGGGAGACAGACAACAGAAAAGTAGGTGAAGGGAGACATTGGTCAGTATACAATAGAAAAAAGTAACAATAGGTTATAAATTAAAATTATCTCAAGGGTTCATGAGGGAGGAAGGAAAAAATGTAATGTTACAATCTTGAACATATGGCTTACTCTGTTATCATCAATGACTTCATGTGAAAACAAAGGACAGAATTTGTTGTTGTTAGTTGTCCTCAAGTGGTTTAGACTCCTGACCACCCCCGTGTACAAAAGAACAAAATGCTGCCCAGCCTTGTACCATTTTCATGACTGTGGTGGCGGTCATTTTCTGTGCATTTTCAATGCCTTCAAATTCAGAGGCTCATCTCTCAGCACTAAAGAGAATACACTTATGTTGTGACTCATTAGATTTTCATTGGCTACTTTGCTGAGGTTGATCGCCTCACCTTTCTTGCTACTCTAGGAGCAAGAAAGTTTAGTCTGGAAGCTCCATTGGAAGCTACCGTGGGAGACCCTGGTGCTACTTGAGATGCTGGGGAGTAGAGTCTGCAGTATAGCAACATGTAAGCCAACATAGGATGGCTCCCTGACAGATAGGTAGTGGCAATCATACTGGGAACAAGAGTGACAAAAGCTCAACAGGATTGAAGAACTTGCTTTGTGTCTAGCATATTGCCAATATTCAAATCATAATACTTGGCTAAAATCTAGCACCCTATCATTGTACCTCCCTTATGATCCATTTAAATTTGTTCTAGTTTTTAATATTTTTCACTTTCTTTTTGACTGAGGTTTTTATCTGTTTTACTTTGTTGTTGTTAGTTTTTGTTTTGGATTATTTTCTTTTAATGTTTTTCTGTATATGAAATCCAGGATTGGTGAATATATAGAAGCAGTAACTGGAAGAATCATTCCTTGGGGCTGTGGCATGAGAACTAATAATTATGGATACAAGAATAAGGAAAATATTCTAAAACTGATTGTGGTCATGATTAGACAACACTTCCTAGGTGATCTAACTATGAAATTGAATGACATATTAATTATATGCTAATACAGCCATTGAAAATAATTATTATGAGAGACAAAATTCAACCTTTAAAAATTTAAGAGTATCCGTTTTGTAAAAGAAATTAGTAAAATGGGGACTCTGAGATATTAACACAAAACCAGACAATATGAACTGTCTCAACATAGCTCGAGCAACCACAAAGGAGAGCTTGCATCTTGATATTATGACTTCAAGTCCTATTTGACCCACCCAGAGGGTTTCGGGGAGGTGCAAACAACTAACAAGCTTGATAACTAATCAAAGATGGTGGTTGGAATCCACCCAGAGACCAATTGGGGCAGATGGAGGCAAAACAACTGGGCGATCTACTTCTGAAAAGCCAGTCATTAATTTTTCAGTTCTACATATTTCTTGTCTGGCACACATGGGGCACACACTTCAAGTCAACTCAAAAGTCACTGTTTAGAGGTTTCACTAAAGACCTTTTCTGATTTATGGTGTTAAAATTCCCCTGTTGTTGCTGCTGTTGTTAGGTGCTGTTGAGTCTACTTCAATTCTTAACAGTCGTACAGACATTTGATAGTTATTAGAGCTAGTTGATGACTACCACTATACAATGAAAGCCGTTGCCAACAAAATTAAACCTGGGTGGCATTGTGATTCATTCACATACAGAACTTAAGGTGGACACATACATAGAATAGATCCTAATACAGCAGGAAGCAAAACCAACTGGACATTTAAGGTGAGAAGATGGATTTCTGTTTGTCTGTTGTTATTGTTGTTTTTGATGTCATTGGGTGCTATCAAAAAGTTCTGGCTTTATCTGTCTTAAGTACAACAGAATGAAACACTGCCTAGTCCTATGTCACAATCACTGCTACACTCTTAGCCATTGTTACGGATACTGTAATAATCCATCTTGCTCAGGGTCTTCCTGGATGTACTTGAATCCTTCTAAATGATCTGATGGGCCCCTCTGTGAATGATTTTTGACTTGAAGTTCATGGGTCGTGTAGTTAATACCTTTCCCAATTTTTTGGTAGCACATCATCCAAGTTATTTATACTTTCTTACTTGTTTAACACATACTGGTATATGCATGTTTCTTTTACTCTCTCCCAATGGAGGTACAAGGCGAGAGGATTTGATAACAAGATACATATTCTGATATTTTTAACTCAGTATTTTTCAGGAGATACAAATTCCTGGAGAAGGATATCATGTCTGGTAAAGTAGAAGGCAGAGAAAAAGATGGAGGTCCTTGATGTAATGGGTTGACACCATGGCTATAACAATGGGCTTAGACAGAAGAAGAATTGTGAAGTTGTTATAAGACTGGACAATGGTTCATTCTACTGTACTATGAGACCTTGTTCAATGACACCAATGGTAAGAGTACTGCCTTCTTTCCTTTATCCCTGTTGGTTTCATTAGCTACTATAACTCAAGCAACAATACTTGGGGATGCCTCAGACTCAAGAACTAGGGCTTTATTTGTTTATATTTACAAACATTTGCACTACTTTCTTACTTGCTGAATTATTGGGGCTTTTGTTGTTTGTCTGTCTGTTGGATTTTTTTTAAAAGAACACAGATAGCACAATGGTTAAGAACTCAACTACTAACTGAATGTTCGGTGATTGGAACCCCCCAGTTGTCCCAAAGAGAAAGAGATGATAGCAAAGATTTAACACTGCGGAGATCCAATGAGGCGGTCCTACTCTGTCCAATAGGATTCCTATAACTTTGAAGCAAATTTGACACCAATGGGTTGCTACTTTAATTCTATTATATCTTGAAAGAAAAATAAATAAATAAATAAAGCTATATTCATATTGCGATGGCTACACCTGATCTAGTTTCAAAATTTTCAGTATTTTTGGTTTACGATGTTTTGTTTGGTCCTTGTACATATTAGGGTGTATATCAGAAGTGTTGTGTCATATATTTTCCCATTTTTTGGTATATGAAACTCAGGATTGATGAACTTATAAGGACAGCAAGTAGACTAGGGGATTGGGGATGAGGTAGGTACCGTGATGGTGGTTAATAGAGAGTTATGTCAAGGGGTCCATGTAGGAAAAGAATGTTTGGAAACTAATTGTGGTATCAGTCAGTTTTACAATTCTGCTTGATATGATTGAACTATGGAATTACATATGTACTAAATATCAAGTAATAGTACATTTTAATAGAATAAACTGACTTTTTAATTTAGCATTGGGGTGTGTTGTTCACAATGAGCTTGGTCTTTAGTCTCCATAGGTAACTGGCCATAAAACTGACCAAATTTTTCATACACTGCTCGACTAATGTTCAAATTATAAACCAGGAAGAAATACATTTTTTTGTTTTTCTTTGAAACCTTGATTTTATTACTAATTATTGACAATTGACAAATGATTTTCTTCTGATCGCTTCTCCTAGAACACACTAGAAAAGAAAGAGAAATTTTTCTCTGCACTCATCTCTCAGTTCCCTCTAAAAACAAAACAAAAACCAGAAACCCCCATCAATTCACAAAGTTCATCATCCGGGAAGGAATAGAAAGGCACATTAACAGAGAAGACTTCTCGTATCACAGAGAACAATTTTCCTGTGTTCTTCATTTAAGCTGCAAGTGGAAATGCAACACCACTCTTCTATGAATAAAATTTCGTGCTGGCAAAGTTTAAAGTAGTGAGCCATGTTTATGACGTCCATGGAAAAAAATTGTTTTAAGGCTAACCTAAATGAATAACATCATACGTGATTTACAATAAAACCTTAATGAAATGCCCATGACTGTTTAAAAAGCTGCAGCAGGTTTTTAAGGAAATTGGTTGTCTGTATTTACTCTTTGAATTAAGTGTTAAAGGAAAACAGAATAATAATATGTGAAACCCGGGTTTCCTGTAACAACAATAATTATGATAACTAACATCTGTGCATGGCTTTACAGTTTGCAAAGTGCTTTCTCATACATTACCTCATTTAGAAGAGTGCAAATGTTTAATGATCCCATTCTTAAAACTGCATTTCATTAATAGTATATATATTACATTAATAAGCACATTTAGAAGAAACTATCCTTATAAATACTCGGCGCCAAGCATGAACAGCAGTCTGATAAGGAGATGTTGGAATCCAATACCAGCCACATAAATCAAATCAACATCAAATAAAACCTGTCCAACACTTCATAACATTAGGTGTATGTCATCAAACTCCAGGAGAGTCACACTGTGTTGCCTCAGAATGATAAAGAGATCCAAGGTGTGAAGCATGCTGTTAGAAGTTTCATTAAAGCCCTATTTACTAGTTCAGAATGAATTTACACTGATCTTTTAAACTATTGCTAACCACAAATGCATTAAACCTAAACAGTCTTCATTTACTGAGAAATAAATGTGTCAGCAAAACCATGACTTCTGTCCAATGCTGTTCCGGCATTTAATTCACAGGGGCTCAGTGTTAAGCTTTTTATTGCTTGTTGTGCTGAAGCATGTTCATTTAATGGCAAATATAGTTCCTTCCTGCATCATTATCAAAATTGTTATCTTAAGGAAATATTGTTTTTAAATAATCTGCTGGAAACCAAGGCAGTGCATGGGCTTATTCAGAATAATTGTTTCCTGCTACAGATGAGTTGGCAATTAAGTGGTAACATTGCTTAAACAATTTTAAGAGGAGGGGAGGATAAAAGGAATCACATTGTGCTGATCCATGTTCTAAGAAGCCGTGGAGTTTATATTTATTTATTTAGTTTGCAGAGTCTACATGCACCCGTGGCTAGTTTAATCAATACCTTATTGTGTACACGGTTAAAGAACTTGGTTAATGGTTCTAGGGCCTAACCTAGTGAATAAATAATAGCAATGTATCTTATAATTTTTTTGAGGAATAAATTATGCCCCAAAGACCCTGTTTTTTCCATCTTTGGAATGGCAACAAGCATCTCAGGCGTGACTTTGACCTTGATTTTTTTTCTTTCTTGTGTTAACTGAAGGAAAAGAACTTGCATGCAAGTTTTAAATTAGAGGATGCTTGCGACACATTTATGAGTATATCCATTCTAAAGACAGGAAAAAATGGGGACAATTGATCAAAAATCAGAAGAAAGCTAGTAAGAGATGGCTCCAGACAACCTAAAATTTATGTGACTGTTGTTATTGCTTTTCAGATGCTAAGATAGCAGGCCTGATGCTTCCATTTCAATGAATGAAAATTTTGTAGTGGCAGCCCTGATTCCTCATTAGCTAAGCCCAGATAATAAGTTGAACGACATTCCCAATTAATGGTACTTTAAAAAGAAGAAGAAGGAGAAGGAGAAGAAGAAGAAGAAGGAGAAGGAGAAGGAGAAGGAGAAGGAGAAGGAGAAGGAGAAGAAGGGAATGACGAGGCATGACGCCTTCCTCTCAACAGCTGAAATGAAAGAGAAGAGTGATTCTTTACTGAGGAAGGAGTGATGGAAACCACTGTGGGGAGAGTAGTCGTCGTTTCTGTTCTCCATAATAGTGGAGAAAGACACCATCTTCAGAAATTAAACTTCTATGCACCACGCTTCCTGTGAGATCCAACCAGGATCCGCCAACTTTGCCGCTCTAGTGTTCAGAACATTAAATTAAATTTTTAAAAAATCAGTAATTGACTAGCCATTGTTCTCATTTCAGAAGGTGGCAGGGTGCCCTCCTAACCCTTTCTCACAACGTGAAAACTATGGTCCCCGCTTATTTCAGAGCAGAAGCCATCAGGACACAAATGGCAGGGAGGGATCAAAAAGGGTGGATTTCTGACGTAAGCCAATGAGCTAGGAGTCATGTCAGTGCACAGCCAAGAGGAAAGGGCGACACTGACAACACTCCAAGACACGAAGCTCCGCGCACACTCGCACCCGACCTCTGCCATTCAGACTGCCTTCAGCATTCGGAAGGCTCAGGGATGCACCCCATTCTTACCACCCTCCTAAAAGCCCCATGGCTGGGGAAGCAGAAGGAGCAGGCTCAGGGGGTTTCAATGCGGCCCCTTATTGAGCTTAGAGTCGGGGGCTCCGGCATGTGAGGGAGACAGGGGGCAGCTAGTAAGTAACTACAACATTGGCTTGGGTGGGAAACGGATTTCCAGTCTGGACGGTCGGTGGTGCCTGCGAAACCTGGCTCCCCAAGAATGACGGCGTTACCTTGACAAGACATGGACATCTTCCCAAGCGTTTGCCCGCATGAATCTTTTAGCGCGTTCTTCATATGCCGCAGCCTCCGTGTCACCCTCCTCCTCTCACTGGTCGTATCTCCTTATCAATATTGCAATTCGCGCACTCCTGTGCCCTTCCACCAGCGCCTGGACTCTCTCCCCTTGCTCACCTTCACACACCTCCCATCGCTTCTTCTTCTTCTTCTTTTTTTTTTTTTTTTTGACCAAACACTACCTGTGGTTTTCTCGTAGTTTCCACCATCCATTTAGGTACTCCAACATGCCTTAAATGCCTGCTTGAAATCAAGACCTAATTCCTTTCCGAGGTCAAAGCTCGGCTTTCTTCTTACCCACAGTAGCCTGATACTGATTCTCAGCAACCCCCCATCCTCCATTAAAGCCTCTTGCATTCGCTAAAGTGTGTGTTCGCAGGAGTAACCCTGTGTTGCCCCAGGGCTGTTTGGCTGGGATTCACCTTCTCTTTGAGTTGGACCTTAGCTTTCATGAGATGTCCAGCAGCGGTTACACAGGCATGTCTCTTGTCATGGTGCCTTGGCTTTACTGCATTTCACAGACGCAGGTCCTTTTACACGGGAAATGTTTGTGGTGAGCTTGCCTCCAGAAAACCCACTGGCAAAAGCCATTGTCCCAACAGCACGTGCCCACAATGTGTCACTATGTCATGTTGTGGTGCTCCTCACAGTATTTTAAACTCTTTCATAATGTAGTGATAGTGGAAACCTAACTTATATGTGCACTGGGGACCAAGCGAACCTGTGTGCCTCACTTTACAGTCATACCGGCTTCATTGCCATGGTCTAGAAACAGCTCCAGGTGCTCCCGTCTTCATCTGCTAGATTTTTATTCTTCTAAAAAAATTCCTCAGGATCCTCATCTGTAGAATCATCCTTTCAGAATATTAATATCAGCAGAAAGTAGATGCTTTCTAAAGATAATTATTGAGAGGGGAAAAACTCTGAGTACTTTCCCAGATCCCATAAAGATTCCAGGAAAAGCTGCTGCACAGCATATACCCATTGTCTTGTGAAAGACAACAAGGGCACTTGTTTTCAAGTTTCTCCCTTGATATCAACGTGAAGATAGCTGGCAGAACAAGTCAAATTAGCAAATGCGTGGGGTCGGCCCACAAGCTTTGCCTTGTGTCAAATTGGTTTGATTGTGAACACATTAAATCAGATGAGCTGACTGCAAGGACCATGTTCGAACAGAGTACCTCTTGCCATAGGGCGTGTGCTCTTCGGTTTGACAACATCCAACCACTTTCCTTGAGTGTAGCAGGTGTGTGATCCACCCCACCCCCAAATTATTTTACTTTTGAACCCTTGATCAATAAAGGTTAGTCTTAGTGTTTTATTTTTGAAGGAGAGTGGGCTTTTTTTAGTACATTCTCCTTACCCTCTCATATTCACCTCTTTGTAACATATTCTTTGTAAAACAATGAGACAGGGGTGGCCTCTTTGTCAATCGGGCACCTGAAAGACTAGGAGCAACTCTCACGGGAGCTGAACATAAGCCCCACTCTCATGTGTCAAGAGCCACAGCCACATGGATCCAGTCAGCCAGCCTGATTTATGGCAATCAAGACTCTTAAGAGAGTATTGAAGGTATCTAACATCCTCACCCCGGAGATTCTGCACAAGAAACAACTGACACTCACACCTTCAAATACCTGCAAGTCTCTCAGGTGCTCTCAGTGGTGGAGTGGTTGAATTCTTTCTATGCAGGAAACTCAGGTTCATTTCCTGGACAAACACCTTGTGTGGCGCTCACCTGTCAATGGACACTTGCTCGCTGTCTGATACTGAACAGGTTTCAGCAGAGCATGCAGATCAAGATGAACTAGGGAGAAAGGTGTGGCGAGATTCTCCTGAAAATTCGCTATTGCAAATGCTATAGATGGCAACAAGGTAATCAGAAACCAAACATGGCAATGACCCAGGGGCCGAGAGCATTTTGCATGATTGTCATTGGTCACCATGAGTGGGGAGTTAACTCAAGAATCGCAACAACAATATATGTGTTTGCTTTTGTTTGGGTCAATTTATGTCACTAGTGGAGCTGAGTTTTGAGTTCCAGATACTTCAAATCATGTTTGTTTGTTTTTTATCATGATTACACGGAGCATTGCCTGCATGCTACCCATGACATTATCTCTTCTCTTCAGAAATCAGTACCAACACTTTCCAAGAATCAGGCCAAAGAGATTCTAATGGAATAAAACTAAATGATGATAACATTGAGACCAAAATGATGTATTTATAAATTTAAGCCCGCATGCAAAGACTAAACTCTACCTTAATATAAAGAATTTTTATGCCATAAATCATTCTAATCTTCATTCTTGATTCTATTTTTTTCTTTCAATATTTTCCTCCTCAGATGATGTCCTTTGCCTCTCAGCAGGATTCATCAGGATGGTATGGTCTTTGATGAAACAAGGTCAATAATATTGTCATTTTCAACTGTGCAATCATTTTCACAGGTTCTAGTTGAAATGAAATCAATTAAGAGAACAAATAGCATCGTTTTCTCACTAATGAATGGATTTAGCATTGTTTTCTATATTTCCACCACTTAAAATGGAAGAAACAGAGCAAATGCGGTACCGAGAAGGCTCAAATAGTCCACACTAATGGTGGAAATACTTAAGTATCATCCGCACACAGCTAATATAAACCAGAGTGGTTTATTACCACTGTTTTGTGATTTATGACTCGCATTATGACTTTATTTTGAAATGGTTGCATGCAATATTAATGCGCGGTGAAGGAACACACAGCGGGGAGCAGAGACCATGGGCTATCAGATGTACGACTGGGAGGTGATTTATTTGTTGTAACACACCAAACTCAAATCCCAGGATTCGATTTGCTCTCTGATGGTAATCATCCCCTCACGTTCAAACTTTTCAAGGTGAGGCAGCCTACTTCTGGCTCCTAGATTATAGGTTGCGTACCGTTAATTTTTAAAGGGATGGAGTCATTTATAACAAATATGAATAATTTATAGCAAATGTTCTCAGCATTGATTAGCGTTCTTTTGAAACAGAATATCTTCTTGATATGCATCATTCCTTTAATGCCTTATGAAAAGTCAGAAGACCTGTTGTTATTGCACTACTTAATGGACAAATCAACTTTAATTTTAATCATATATACTATGAGTGATAAGTACCTATGTTTGTCTGTTTGGAATTTGCCGGGCGTTAACATTAAAACATTAGTAGAAAGTAATCTAAAGAGAAGTTAACTATAGGACAGGAATGCCCTCTCTGGCAGTTCACATTTGATCTGGGTTCTCCAAACTTGAAGGTTTCCTTCCCCTATTTTGTTATAGCTCATCTGAGGCATTCTAAAACTTTGTATTAATAACAGATTCTAAGAAAACTTCACTACAGTGTCAATTGATTTAACCCAAATTCCTGCTTTCATTCTAATTTTATCAATATTATCTGATACATGAATAATATCTGAATATTTGTTTGAATCATTAAGATAATTGTGGCTTGATTTTTCGTGTATTCAACTCACCAAGTGTAATTTTTTATTATTCTTAGATCTATATTAAACGCAAATTGATATAAATCAAGAGATATAATAAGTGAGCAATAACTAAGGGTTCAAGGATTATTATCTCCCCTACTGTATAAGATTTGTACATTTCATTCCTCACCAACAGAGCTCCTGTGTAGCTCTCAGTGGAAGTTTTGTGCTGCCAGGCTGCTGAACAAGGTTTCTGTGGAGCTTCTAAACTAAGAAGAAAGGTCTGGCGATCTATTTCTGAAAATTAGCTAGTGAAAACACTCTGTATCACAATGGTCTGATTCTGTTGAGTCAGTGCTTGCCAGAAGTTGGAAGCCAGCTAACAGCAACACCAACAGTATACTTTGTATGTTTGTGCACTCTCAAGAGCTATATACATAGTCTTTTGCTTTATCTTCTCAATAACCTGAAAAATATGTACTAATTAAAGTCTACTCAACACAGACAGCAGGCACAGCATTGGATTAAACACTTAGATGAGGCTTCTTACGGCTCTTATAACAATCTATACATCAATTATATCAAGCACATATATAATAGGCTGCCATCATCATTTTCAAGACTTTTTTTTCTACTTGAGCCCTTGGTATCAGCTCCTCTTTTTTCCCTCCCTCCCTCTTCCTCTCACCCTCACAGACCCTTTGATAAATTACAAATTATTATTATTTTCATATATCATCTGATGTCTCCCTTCACCCATATTTCTGCTGTTTGTCCCCCTTGGGTGGGGTGTTTGGGCTTCATATGCTGATCATTGTGATCAGTTCTTCCCTTTCTCCCTTCTCCCTCCACCTTCCCTTCACCCTCATGGTATTGCTACTCACCAATTATTTATTAAAATAAATAAGTGACTTCATTTGGAAAGGCAAAAACCTCGGTTTGATTTCAAAACCCATGATGCTATCATCACACTATGTTATGGTCTTCTGCTTGAGAACATCTGGTTTCAACGTCCTTTTGATAAGAACAAAATGGAAGGCAATACAGAAATCACATCACTGGAGCTTTAAGAAGACAGCCCATCGCTGGGCGGAAGATCAACGTTCGATGAGGTGCGGATGAATGCACATGTACAGCCAATGGAAAGATTTGGTGTCTGAAAGTGTCTTAACATGCCCATGGACAGTTGTAGATGAGAGAAAAGAAAGCACCAGGGTGATGGGGGAACAGGGTAGTAACACATCCATGGGGAAGGTATTGTTTATGTCTCCACAGGAAAGGGAGAGAGGGACCAGATGCCATGCTGGAACACCAAGTCTTGAGGGCAACATACTGACCTGGAGCTGCTAACAGAGAGGTCGATGGGCCTAGGCACAACATGAACTATGCTGAGCCCCTCCACAGAAGAATGTAGTACAGAGGACAGCACTGACGACGTAGCCCAGGGAGAGTGGTGGATCTTTCCAGACCACATGGGTGCAAACTAGGTGAGAAAAGAGAGTGGACCTCACCATGGTCCATCAAGCCCTGGGGACGACACTAGAGACACTGTGCAGAAAGTGTGTCCAGTCCACCCCATGCACAGTGAGGTGAAACATGAAGGGAGTGCAACCGGGCAGCAAGGCGAGCAAAGAAACCAAGTCCTCAAGGAATCGTGAAAATAGACTTCTGACTTGGAGGACAAGTCTTGGCACCTCATCAGACCCAATTGGAAAACACTCACAAGGGTCAGCAGACAGACTATAACTATCTATCTTTTTTTTTTCTTGGAAAGATCCACCACTCTCCCTGGGCTACATCGTCAGTGCTGTCCTCTGTACTACATACATTCTTCTGTGGAGGAGCCCAACATAGTTCATCTTGTGCTTAGTCCCATCGACCTCTCTATCTATATAAGATAGACAGGAGGAACAATCCTGAGAAGAATGGATAGGGGTGGTGGTGGGGATGTGAATGGGAGAGGGAGCCAACAAACTCAAGAATAAGGAAACAAAAAAGATTTAAAATTGAAGGCAAGGAGTGGGTATAATGCCTTGGTGGAGTTTGTTCAAATGCAATCTATCCAAGAGGAATTACTGAGAGCCAGATGGAAGGCGAACATGATAGTGGGACAGGAAGAAAGGGAAGAGAAATAGAGGAAAGAACTGGGAGGCAAAAGCTATTTATAAAATTATTATTATAGGCATGCATATATGTATTTTATAATGAAAGTGATTGTACATAAATTTATATATTAAGTATTAAGATAGCAGATGGCTCTTGGACCTCTACTCGAGGCCTCCCTAAACACAAGAACATTTTGTTCTAATAATCTGTCACTTTTTTTATATTCCCTTTCCTGGCATGATCGCTGAAGACAAAATGGGTGCATAGGAAATGTGGTGAAGAAAGTGAACGGTGCTGAGTTATCCAAAGATACAGCATCTGTGTCTTTTGTTTTGTTTTTTAGCATCTGTGTCTCAAAGTCTTGAAGTCAATCAAGCAGTCATATGACAGGGAAGCAAATAGGTCCACATGGAAGAAGCACACGAGCCTGTATGATCATGGGATGTCCAAGGGATCAGGCATCGGGTATCAAAAGATCCAAAACAATCGTACCAATGTGGAAGAGAGGGGTTGGAATAGAGACCCCAAACCCATCTGTGCACAACTAGACATCCCCCCACAGAAGATTGCAAGGAAGAGAAACATTTAAGGGGGCAGTCCAGCACCAAGGAAACACATCACTCCTCTAGTTCCTGAATGTTTTACACCACCACCACCACCACCCCACAATCATGACTCAGTTCTACCTAACAAATCCAGCTAGATCAAAATACACACATTGGTACAGTACGCTCCACAAATGGAATCCAGGGCAGGGAGAACTGCCAGGAACAGTAGTGGGAGTAGCTATATCATGAGGGTAGGGGGAGGGTGGGAGTAGGGGACAGTGGAGAAATGGTTGGATATCTAGCCCACTTGTCATAGAGATGACTAACAAAAACGCAGGTGAAGGGAGACAACAGACAGTGTAAGACAAGCAATAAAAATAATAATATATAATCGATCAAGGGTTGTGGGGAAAGAGGAGCAGATATCAAGAATTCAAGTAGAAAGAAAATGTTTGGAAAATGCTGATGGCAACATATATACAAGTGTAGTTAATACAATTGAATGATGGATTGTTATAAGATTTATAAGAGTTCCCCAACAAAATGATCTAAAAAGAAAAAAAAATGACAAGGTGGCCACCTCTGTTTCCTCCCATAAAACCCTTCTCTAAAGTTTCAGAGAGAGCAAAATACTAAGGAAGCATATGGTAGGGGAGAACTTAGAAATGAATCTAAGATCAATGGTTTCCTGTCTGTCTCAGACTCTTTCCAATAATTTTATTGGGGGTTCATACAGTTTTATAGCATTCAATACACATATTTGTATACATGATGCTATCTTCATTTCCAAACATTTTCTGCTTGAGCCCTTGGTATAAGCTCCTTTCTCCCTCCTTTTTTTTTTTAAAAAAAAATCATTCCATTGGGGGTTCACACAACTCCCATCAAGATCAACACATACCATAATTGTATGCATACCACATTTGCACACCCTTTCCCATCATCATCCCTGAAACATCCCCCCTCCACTTAGGCCCCAGTACCAACTCTCCATATTTTCCCTTTTCCACCCCTCCCTCTCCCCCATGAACCCTTAATAATTTACACATTGTTATGACTTTTTCATATCGTACTCAGTCCAATGCGTTCCTTAACCTACTTCCCCGCTGTCCAAACTCCAGAGAGGAGGTTATATGTAGATCCCTGCAATTGGTTACCCCCTTCCACTCCACCTTCGTCCACCCTCCTGGTATCAACACACCCACCACTGATGCCGAAGGCATCATCTGTCCTGAAGGCCCCATGTTTCTGACTCCAGTGTATAAGCCTTGGTCTAGCGAGATTTGCAAGGTGGAACTGGGACTCTTAATGATCCTCTTTAGCCAAAAGTTCAAGGAGTCTTGGCAGCGCTGTGGGTTACACATTTAGCTGATAACTATGAGGAGAGTGGGTCAAATCCCCAGCTTCTCTGTGAGAGAAAGATGAGGCTGTCTCTTCCTGTAAAGAGAAACAGAGAAACCCTAGAGAGCAGTTCTACTCTGTCCTCTAAGGCTGTTATGGCTTCGCGATTGAATAGCCAACATTTCCAAGTCGAGATATTAACACTCACTGGTAAAAGTTATGATGATTATAGCATCTAGCCTATATCTCAGGCCATAGCACCACTAGAGGTGGGGTCAGTCACTGCTGAGAGACGCTAGTGGCACTGTAGAGTAATCCCTGGACTTCCATCTGCCAGATCATTTTTTAAAACCTACCAGTTGTTCCACAGGACAAAGATAAGGTTGCTTTGGTAAAGATTTCCATCTTTAAAAACTATGCGTAGGGTCTCGATGATTTGGGGACAACTAGATGGTAGTGGCATCATCAGGATTGAGTCCTTGGGTGATTCACACATGCTCAGGTGGTAACTATACATTTGGATGTTCAAGTCTACCCAGAAGCACTTCAGAAGAAAAGTCAGGGACTCTACTTCCAAACAGTCACCTTTGAAAGTCCTACAGAGCACAGTCCTCTAACACACCAAAATTATTATGTGACACAATTGACACGAAGGCAACTTTTTGATTATCCTCTGGATAAGTTATTACATACATGCAGAAGGATTTTTAAGAGCACAACCTTTGTGTTCATAACTTTATTGACCACATGCTCACTCAAATCTATGTTGGAACACTTTGAAAAAGTTAACATCCATTCTTTACTTTATAGAGTCATTAAGGAAAACCCACACAAGATATTGAGGGTACAATCAGAGGATAGGATGGCCCTGCTTCACTCTGGGAAAATCATTCCAAGGAACACACCTCATTCTCCCATGTGAGAGTCACCTTATAAACAGGTGACCAACCACTAGTCTTTCCTGTCTGTTAAGCCCATTCTCCATATGATTCCAGTTTTATTGAATGAATAGGAGATGAAGAAGAATGCCAGAATGCTCATGATTTGAGGAAAGAAGACAGAAACTGAGAAATAAAAAATAAATAAATAAAAAGAGGGAAGGAGAACATTTTGTTGTTGTTGTACCGGACAGAAAGCAAATCAATAGCTGCAATCACTGCAGGGATTATTTGCGGTAGAATGAGACTGGAAATGGAGCCAGGGACCATTTATAGTTTTGCACATCGAGTTTTAGGAAGTGGTATGAATAATGAGGGCTTCTCCAATAATAAAAAATGTCAACTCCGTGGACTTGAACCAATGCCACAGCATGTTTTATTTGTTTCCTTGGTTTGTTTTTGTTGTTGTTTTTAAATGAAAATGATAGGTCACCACCATGAAACCCACTTTTATTCACAAGGGACCTAGGAACAACAGAATCAAACATTGCCTCGTTTTATGTCATGATCACAGTTGCCAACAGGTTCAAATCCATTGCTGTGGCCCCTGAGCCACTCCATCTCAGAGGGGGTCTCCTTGTCCTTTGGGCCCTCCACTTCAACAAACATGATGGCCTTCTCTGGTCCCTGGTCCCTCCTGCTGACATGTCCAACATAAGAGCAACAGATAATGTCCTGTTATGATCCACAGAGTTTTCAGTACTAATTTGAAGCAACTTGCCATATTTTTTTTCAAGTCTGCCTTAGTCCAGAAGCTTCCTGGAAATCTCTTTACTAGGGATTAAGTTTCTGGTATTTGCCATACTGGTGTCATCGCTTCTGGCATCACGGCAGCACAAAAGGCACGAGAGCACGATAAACTGGCAGATAGGTGGTGGTTAATGAACCAGCACATGACATTTCAGGTCTTGTTCAGGTTTGTAACTTAGTTGCCATGGGACAAGAGCTGGGAATCCAAAGACTCCAAAGAGGATGGAGATAATATTAGAAGGAGATAGATCCACATTAGATGAAGATAATACCCCATTATTCAGGTGAAATCATACTTCTCAAACATGTGGTTTCAAAATTATCTCCAGCTCTCACATATTTGGTAAGAAATGATCTCCTTAGAGCAGTTATTAAAATGCTGCTTTTTAAAAATGTCTACCACGGCTACTAGTACCTTCTTTCTCTGACCTTCTTGTGTTAGAAGGACCCTAGGTACTTGGTTTTGTTGTTGTTTATTGTGTCTTGTTTTCTTAATGCCCATCACTTTCTATCTCTCCTCTTGCTTTCCCAGTTTTAATTATCACGGAGAGAAATACAGAAAGTAAGAAAGATCAACTACTTACGTTTAGACCCCCTGTGGATCTTCCCTCAATGAGCTAGGTTTATTGATTGATTGATTGGGGGGGCATCACTACCCTCTGGTGGTCATGGGAACTACCCAGCACTGCTCCTGAGAGCCGCTGCTGGATTTGAAGTGACAAGCCCCTGGGCCACAGTCCTGCACTCAATCACTTATGCCACTGGGGCTCAGCCCCGAGCTAGGTTTCTAACTGCAAATGAGTAAGTGCCATCAAGAGGCCTCATCTCTACACACATGTGATTATTCAGGTGTGCTCTATTTCTGACATAGTTTAGTGTCAAGAGGAAGTACTTGGGAAGGACTCCCTCTGAAAGTCCTGGGTCCAATTCCCAGTCAATACACTTCATGCACAGTCATCACCAGCCTGTAAGTAGAAGGTTTCAAGAGACTTCGATGCAGAATAAGTTTCAGCAGAGCACTGGAACTAAGACAGATTTGGAAGAAAGACTCACCGTCTGCTTCTGACAACTAGTCATTAAAAACTTAATCTTCTTCACAGCAACCCATCAGCAGTGGGGCAGAATCCACCAGTTGTCCACGGAGTCACCATTGATTAGGTTGCAGTGAATAACAGTAGTCACATCAAGCAGGAGATAAGTTTTTCTTGAATACAATCACGGACATTTTATCAAGTCATGATCTGTTAGAGATGAGTCACATTTTCTGTTACTAGTTTTCTTGGCCAGCAGCCTGTGAAATAAGGTAGATTTTTCATATTATCTTAACATATGAAAGGCCAGATATTATCAAATGTATACAATGGCTAATTATCAAAGGAAGACACTTTTGTAGAAGGAAGACACTTTGCAAAGTTCTTGGATTATCATAGTTCTCAGATTTTAGAAAGAAGTTATGATTTCTAATTTCACACTAAAATTTTCTTACTTAACAGGAAAGTGGGGGAAACAAAATGATGCCTACTTAAATCACTTGAGTCACTCTACTTTCCTGATAAGAAGAAAACGCAAGCTAAAACAAACTAAAAATGAGTTATATAAACAAGGTATAGGAAGCTAAAGAAATGATCCCTGACTTACAAGTTATATGTTCCTTGAGAGATTACCGTATAATATCTCCCACTCTTCCCAAAATTTTATTTAAAAGAAAATTTACAAAGCTCTTCATCCAATGACAAAGAATAATACCCATGATTTTTCAGTGATTCATTGAACAAAAATTGGGCGTGGGGGTTGGCGAAGCCTACTGTGAGCAGGAACTATATCAAATCCCAAGGGACTTAGAGGTACAATTACAAGGAATTTACTCAGACGGTGTTTACAAAGTAGTAGGAAAAACTCACATTAGAAATAAAAATTTCAGTATATAAGGATAAGTTAAAAATTATTGCTATTAAGTTTCCAGTTCGCACACATATGTTTAAACATATGATCAGTGGATGGTTGCAGACACGTTATCTTAGTAATATGCATACCTTACTTCTCTGAGAGTGTCCTAAAACAAACACACACACACACACACACACACACACACACACACAAGGTCATATCAAATCAGTGGCTTCTAAGGAAAACTATTGAGTCAGTTAAAGTCATAGCAGGGAGGTCAGCGCAGAAGGTTGTGGATATATTTGGATCCCAAAGTGTAATCTTTATATTTTCTAAAGAGGACAGCATGATCATATAAACGTAGTATGAACTTTAAAGAAAACTGAAGCTTGCATTGGCAAGAAATGGATCAGGAAAGTTGCTAAAAATGAATGTTCCTTTCTATAATAATTCATCTACTTACTCTTGAACATGTTGCAAAGATAACTCAGCCACAGGAAAAAAGGACCATGTTTGGTAAAGTAGAGGGGCAGGGGAAAAGAGGAAGGCCCTCAACAAGATGTATGGACAGTAGCTGCAACAACAGGCTCAAATAAGATAGTGGAGCAGGAGAAAAGAAAAAGAAAAAGGAAGTATGGAGATAAAGAAGAGGATGATTCAGGATGAGGCAGTATTTGATTCTGCCATGCTAGGGTCACTAAGAGTTGAAACTGACTCAACAGCACCTAACTTGGAGGGTAGCAAGGACTTCCCATGCCAGCATCATTGAGAAACCATACCTGATGCACCAACACTTCTGATTTTACCCCTCCGTGCTTCATTTTTGCTATAGAAATTCAAAGAACATTGAAGTAGGAAATGATTAGAGTTCCTGGAGAATGCCGGATTTCCAAGCCAAAGAGCCCAACATCCTTGGGGGAAAGATGATAAAAGGAAACATCACTTTCAGAAGCATATCTATATACAGTTTATCTGGAGAAACAATAGCTTCATATTTTGATGTTTTTGTCTAATAAAGGATCGTTAACCATCTGTGGTTTGCAGATATACAACCTTGCTTGTTGAAAATGAGTAGGAGTTGAAGCACTTGCTTATGAAGATCAAGGATTACAGTCTTCAGTAATGGATTACAACTCAATGTAAAGACAATTAAAATCCCCACTAGACCAACAGGCAGCATCACAATAAATGGAAAAAGACAGACAATTTCAAGAATTTCATCTTGCTTGAATTCACAATCCATGTCATGGAAACAACAGTCAAGAAATAAGTAATGAATTGTATATCTAAATATGCCACACAAAACCTCTTAATGTGTTGAAGTATAAGGTGTTACTTTGAGGACTAAGGTGTGACTGGCACACCCATGATAATTTTATATACCTCATAGGCATGTGAAAATTGGGCATAGAATAAGGAAGGAAGAATCCATGAAGTTTAATGAAGTATGGTGCTTGTGAAGACTATTGGAAGTCCATGGACTGCCAAAAACACAAGCAAATCTGTCTCAAAAGAAGCACAGCCAGAATACCTTCTAGAATCAAGCATGGTGAAATCTTATATCAAGTACTTTGTTATCAGGAGAGACTAGTTCCTCAAAAATATATCATACTTCGTAAAGTAGAAAGATATTTAAAAAGAGAAATACCATAGACAAGAAGAATTGACACAGGAGATGCAACAAGAGTGTCAGGATGGTGCATGTTGGGGCAGTGTTTTGGTCTGTTGTACCTAGAGTCACCAGTTACCACAACCAACAACAACAATAATGGCTTCATAATTTTGCAGCAATATTTTAATCACTTTGTATTTGAATTTCATGCACTCTCGTCAAATTTTATACTTTGCTGTGAAAAGACTTAATCATTCAAATGAGTTAGAAAAATATTTTTAAAGTAATTCCATGGGTGAGAACTTATGTGAAGTTTCTAAAGTTCCAAGTTTTAAACTGAATAATTGGCCCAAGCAAATAATCTATGTGGAGAATATCATGGGTATTCCTTTACTTCTTCAATGCACTAATCTTCAAAATAACAGCTCATGCATTTTATTTGAGGTCAAAAATTATTTCATGGTAGAAATCGCAGGTATATAGAAGCATGGCAATCTACGGGGTTTGGAACAGGCCTGGTATCAGAGACGATGCTATTTCCTGAACAAAGGGATACTTTCCAAGTAAACCATGGTTTCACCTACCTGCTGCTTACTCAAATGTCATCACTACCAGCATTTGTAGATAAGGAAAAAATTAGACCTGGTTCTCAAAATGTATTTCATTAGAGAGGGCATTAAGTGCATGGGCTTGGATTTATGGCAGATCTGATCCCATGGGTCCCTCATAGTGTCCCATGCCAAAGTAAACTGTGACCTTGAACCATTGCTTGACTTTACCCCAGGGGCTTCAGACACTGAAGTGGGTTGCACAGTGGAAAATAAAAAGAGAGGGAATTAAAAGAAAATATCCAAAGTACCAGAGATAGGAAGTATTTCTCAATAAACAAAACATCTGGCACTAAGGTTTTGGGATTTTTTTTAAAAAGTATTGCCTGTTACAGAAATCAACCAGAGAGATATTAACAAGCAGCTCATCAAAGTTTCAAGAAGACAGACAATATCAATATCACTATCCTATGACACCATGGTTGGTGGGGGTGGGAAGCCAATAAAGAAGACATGAAAAGGGATTTTAATAGCATTAAAACTATCATTATTTGGAGGCGAATCCTAATAGACAAAAACTCAATTGTTGTCAAGTCAGTTCTGGCTCATTGTGACCTCAGAGGTGACTAAGTAGACCTGCCTCCACATGGTTTTTAATTGCACCTCTTTCAGAAGCAAATCACCAGGCCCTTCTTCTAGTGGATGACGACTGTCAACCTATCATTTCACAACAAGTGCTTTATCATTTGCACTACATATGAACTCCCCTAAGAGAAAAGCACACAGGTTTCAGTTGAATGGGCTATAAAAATCAGAATCAAAAACCATGGTCTGTTTAGAAATCTGCAAAGGTCCACTGTCTAGTCTTGCCAGGTTAATCTGGAAGAGGTAAAGAGAAGTCAGAGAAATTGAAGACAGTCCTTGTGGATTGACACAATAGCATTAAGTATGGACTCAATCAAAGATGTCCCAGGACCTAAGCAGGCTTCTTTCTGTTGTACATGAGAGTCAGAGCCAACTCAACAGCTGCTGCCCACGATGACAAGGGGACAGTAGCAGATGACATTCTTTTCTGCTGTGTGCTGTTGTTCCCCTCCCATAACCCTGCTACTGCTATGTCTTTGCAAATTCTTTATAACACGCCTTTCTCACTGCTCTTCAATTAGCCTTCAAATGAGTGAAGAGTATCTATGCACCAAGAGTCCCACTTTACCAAGTACCATCTCAAGAGTTCACAACCAACTGCTTTAAAGTAATTGGCATCATAATGTGCGGAAAAATTCCTTTTCTAATGGTTGCCTGGAAGATTTATATCACTAAAATGTAATTAAAAAGTAGATTTAGAAATATGCTCGGCAACCAAAATGATTAAATATTAATGTGGAGTATAATTAATAAATTATACATCTCTTGATTACTAATGGCTCTTGACTCTAAAAGCATAACATTATGGAATATTAGGGCAAACAAAGGCTTTGGGGGACTATTGTTGAGCTTTCAAGATGAAGCAGTCAGTCTTGAATTTTCAGAAGAAAACATAATTTTGCAGAGAAAAAAAATTCCAATATGCCTAATGGTTCTCATTACCACTCTTTCCTCATTCTGTAAGTCACAAAGTTAGTCTTTCTTCAAAAAAACAGTAAACTCTCAAAATTACCTGAATTTGCTTACTGGACTAAAATATTCCTGACATTGTCTGCAAAACAAAAGTATGCAATTTTATTGCAAATAAGAACAGGGAAGAGAGACATCTGAAGCCAGATATTTGTGATGGAAGGTATTTTTAGGACAACACAATCTGCAGAGTAAGATAAAACTATGAAGACCAACAGAGGGCTTTGCAATGGCTACATACTAAAATCTTATCATTTGAGCAGTTTAAAAAAACATTCAAGACACCAATGAGAATCTTAGAATGTATGGACTCAGAAGTATCTTAGAATCATCTAGACTACCAGTTCATTTGAAAAGCTTTTATTAGCATTACTTTCATAGGTACACCTAGGGATAAATCTAATTATACATGTTAATGATTCGTACAAGGACAACCATAAAACATAAAGAAGAAATAGAAGAACAGTCTATGTATGCATACACATGCATAGGAAAAGCAAAAAAACAAACAGTGCCACAAAGCCGATGCTGACTCACAGCCATTCTATTGGACAAGTGAGCCTTGCCACTGTGAGTTTCTAAGACTGTAACTCTTTATGGGAGTAGGAAGCTATGTGTAGGAAGACATATATAAAAATATGAATACCCATGTGTAGGTCCATCTATAACTATATCTCAGATATACATGTTTATATGTTGTACATCTATTCATAAATAAAATACAGAGGGAATGTAGTTACAGATGCTTCCAAGACAGACTAAATACTTTGCAGAATTGGTTCACTGTGTTTGAAGGTTTAGAACCATAGTCTTGTGGGACAACTTGGTCAATTAGCGCAGAATAGTTCATAAATACAATGTTCTATATCCTAATTTCTTGGTGAGTAGTATCTGGAGTGTTACAAGCTTATGAGCATTCCTGTAAGACACAACTCGTGGTTTCTAATTATCTTGAGCAAAGAGAAAAGAAGAAATCAAACACCCATCAAAGAAACTAGTCTGTAGGAGTCATAAACAGTTCTCATAGTAGTCTCACATACTTGAGAACTTGGAGAAAGCTCAAAGGTTCTTGTTGCATGGATTTATAATCTCAAACCTCTACAGGGGCAGTTCTATAGGGCCAATGTGAGTCTCTATCAACTCTTTGTCACTGAAATATTCTTTGTTTCCCCCCCTACCTTGGGACAAGCAGAATTAGAGAAACCTGGCTACCACTACCTATGGTTTCATCCAGAACCCAAAAAACAATTATGGAGGGGGGGGAATGTAAAACAAAACAAAAATTCTATTTTAAAAAGTGGTGGTGTCAGAAAAGTTGGCTTTTAAAAGGAATAATTACACCCCATAGTACTTTGCTTGGCTAAGCAATCATACATGAATACAAATATTAAACTTTACCCTGTCCAAAGATTAAAATTGAAAAGCAGTCAGGGAAGCTAAATAATGAAAATATCAAATGGCCAGAATGGAAATAATAAAGTTGCTGACACATCTTTAAAAAGTAAACAATATCACTGAACAGTGTATGGGAATTGCTAGGTTACAACTCAATTTCTGTCTTAGTTTGCACCAAAACACACCATTTTTAAAAGAATACATATGTGAGAGTTAGCCCAAAAGTACTACAACAAAATCACAGCAATACCCTGAGGTAATGGATGGACTCTGGCCCTCTTCTCAAGCCTTGCCTCAACACAAGAACACTTTGTTCTAATAACCTGCCATTCTGTGATGCTCACCCTCCAGGCACGATCACTGAAGATAAAATGTGTGCATAAGAAAATGTGGTGAAGAATGCAAACTGTGTCCAGCTATCAAAAGACACAGCATCTGGGGTCTTCAAATTACTGTTTTTCAACATGTCTGCTGTCTAAGTCTCCAGACTTCTCTCTGATGTTCTCAAACCACAGTGGCTCCTTGCCAATTGGCCTGCAAAGCACTGATCTCTTGGCCTGCAACCATTTGGCCCCGAGAAGGCCATCCAACCTACCCTTCAAACAACAGATTAAGCTAAGGGAGAGTAAAAAGGAACCCCAAAGGGACAAAGCCACAGTCTCTCTCTCTCTCTCTCTCTCTCTCTCTCTCTCTCTCTCTGTGTGTGTGTGTGTGTGTGTCTCCCTCTCTCTCTCTAACACACACACACACACACACACACACACACACACACACACACACACACACTTGGCTATAGGCAGCCCACAGAAGCATTCCTACCAACCTCCAAAAGAATCTTTGGTTGCCAGGAAAAATCCTAAAGGACACACAGACAGCAAACTACTTCAGTAAAAAATCAAGAGAAACAAAAGGCAATGTTGAAGGAAGTCCTGAACTAAACTTTGTTCCCAGAACAAATAGACAAGGTAATCGGCCATATAAAGAAATCTTCAGAATGCTGCTTGGAGCTATACAAGATATGAGGGGGATGATCTAGAAAAGGGATGAAACAATAGAGGAGATAAAAGGCACACACCAACGGGAAATACAAGAGTTAAGGAACGAGGTAAGAAAAGCAAATGACAAATCCACAAACTTCTAAACCACTTCTTAGGACAAAGAAGAGGCTTCCTGTTTTCTTAAAGATAGACAGCCTTAGAAATCCACTCTGCCCTCCAGGACTGCTTTGAGTCAGAATTGACTCAATGACATTGAGTTTTATATAAGCAGTAAGCCTTCTCTGAAGAACTATGAACTCTTTGATGTACAACATGACAAAATGGCTACTTTAGTAACCTCTAGACCTTCTACAGTCAAAATATGAGAAAGAAGGTGGAGGTCTTCCAGAATGAGGTCAGGGTGGAAAATTGTCTGGATGAAAAAAAGAGGATTACGTGCTCCAGAGAAGCGATTATTTTCAGGAAAATCTGGATGAACTTCATGTATATATTATATTCCTTTACATAATCTGGAAACTTCCAAATTTTAAACCACAGCTGACCTCCAGGGTCCAAGAAATGGATTGTGACCTCTATTTTGTCTTACTTTATTTGTCTGATGTAAACATACTACATCATCATCAAAATATCTTCGCTATGATATCCTCCATAGTCTGAGGCCACACAGTCAAAATTTGAACAATTTCACTAATAATCACTTGGTAATTTGTTACCAAAATTATCATTTCCAACTTATTGCAGCCCTATGCACAATAGAATAAAAAATGATGCTCATGATTGTGGTTATGTTTGAGCTCAATTTTGCAGCCACTATGAACAGTCCATCTCATAGAGACTGTCCTTTTTTGCTGAACCATTACTTTTTCAAACATGCTGACCTTTTCCAAAGACAAGCCTCTCCTGAAAACATGCCTAATGTATGTGTGATGTCATTCTCACTTGTAAGGAGTATTCTGGCTATACTTCCTCCAAGATGCAGTTGTTTATTCTTATGTCAGTCCATAGCACTTTCTATATTCTTCACCAGCACCACAATCAAAGCCTACCAATTCTTCCAGTTATCACATCCATATGAAGAAGAAGAAGAAGAAGAAGAAAATCCTGGTTTACTTCAAAATTTTTACTTATAGCAACTCTTATAGGCTGGAGTAAAATTGCCCCAGTAGGTCTCTGAGACTAAAACGTTATCAAGAGTAGAAAGCTTAGACTGAGCCCCAGTGGCATAGTGGTTGAATGCTGGACTACGGCCCTCTGGCTTGGCAGTTCAAATCCAGCAGCAACTCTCCAGGAGCAAGGCTGCGTCTCCCACTCCCACCAGAGGGCAGTGAAGCACCCCAAAACAAACAAACAAACAAACAAAAAGAGTAGAAAGCTTAATTGTTTTTCCCATAGTGTTGCTGATGGTTTTGAACTACTGAACTTTCAGTTGAGAGTCCAGTGAGTAACCGGTTGAACCACCATGCATATAAGATGATTGAAAATATCATCACTTGGATCAGGAGCACCGTAGTTCTTAAAGTGATACCTTTGATTTTTAAAATACTTTTTAGGTGGTCTTTTACCACAGATTTGTCCAATTCAATATATGGTATGATTTCTTGACTGTCACTTTCATGAATATTGATTGTGGATTAGTAAAAGGAAATGCTAGACAACTTTAATCTTTTTTCCAGTTATCATTTATATATTATATATTGGTCTTCATGTGAGATTTTTTACTTTTCTTCGCATTGAGGTATAACCTGTACTGATGATTGCAGTCTTTGACCTTCACCGGGAAGTGCTTCTATCCCACTTCCCTTTCAACAAGTAAGGTTGTATCATCTGTATATTGCAGGTTGTTAATGAGCCTTCCTGTAATCCTGATGTCATTTTCTTCTTCAGTTGGTTTGGTTTCTAGTAACACAATTAGTTAATGCAAATCACCCTGTGTGATTTTGAGGACTTGTCTGAAATCCACAAATATATACAAAGGGCTTTGAGCTACAGAAGTGATGATAAGATAAATCTTATTAATCCCACATTGAATACTAATTTGCCAATATATTTTTGAATCTACCAACCACATTGACTCTGATATGTCTAAAATGTTTTATATATATTTTAAGTGAAAATAATAAGTTTCAATGATTGGGTTTAGAAATAAAATTACTTCTCCTTTAGTCAGGCACCAAAAATGTAGAACTATTTAATTTATAGAATTGCAGTAATTGTTGTTAGCAGTTGTCAAATTTGCGCCCAACACAAGGTGACCCCACACAAAATTGTCCCTAGTCATGTCCCTCATCATGTACCCTTCACATGACAAATTACAGATCAAGCCATTGTGATCCCCGGGGTCCCCATTGTGATCTACAATGGTTCAGTGGAAGAGCACTACCAAGATCTTCTTCTTAGTTACTCTTAGTCTGCAAGTCTCATTGTATCCAGTTCACCATCACAACAATACACAAAGCTCCACGGAAAGCTGCGTGCTGGGTGCATTAGCTAGGAATAGAAACTAGCTCTCATGCATGGGAAGCTAGAGTTAATTATACTATTGAACCAAATGCCCCCATGAATGGGCACACAGGAAAAACTGTTCAGCTTAACATATTTCAAATTTTAAACAAGATTGTATGATATAATGTAGTTAAATAGAGGGTTTTATTAGACTGTCAATTTTCCTAAATCTTTGCATGTGTCTTGCCAATAAACAATTTAGGATTCAAACTGACTTTCACTTGACATAGTCGGCACTTTCTGTCATTTTATAATCAATTCTTATTTCACCTCTTCCTGTGCACATCCATTGCTTTCACAAAATTAACAAGCATCACAGGCAGTGAGACTGAGCTCTTAGTGAGTGAAGCACTCCCTGGGTAAGTCACATATTTTGGGTAACATATTAACTCTTTGGAAGCTTTTCAGGGGCCATTTAGCATATTTAAATAATAAGTAAGGAAATAACATCAATTAATATTTTCTCTGTGCCCACAGCTTCCTTGGCACCGTATATTGGACTCAGTGGAAAACAGTCATTAACTGTCCCTGTTCTCAAAGGGCATTTTCCGAACAGATGATAACACTAATCAGGTTCTTTTACCAAACCGCAGAAAGCAAACAGAAAATGTAATTTCAGCAAATTAAGAGACTTTGTTTTTTAATGGGTACTTGACATCAGCTGGCATGAATCTGCATCTGGAAAGTGGTTGAAGAGGGATGGGGAAAATAAGGGAATATGACAGTAATGTGATGACAAGAAGAAAGGGAAAAGGAAACCAGAGGGGGAAGGCTCTTTGTACTGGGTAAACTAGTTGTCATCAAGTTGGTTCTGATTCTGGGGACCCTATGTGTGTGAAGAGTGAAAAGGAATTGTCAATTTTTTATTGGGAATTGGGTGAAGAAATCAGTTTTCCATTCAATAATTCATACACATTTTGTTTCATGTCGTTGATTGCAGTTCCCACAATGTAGCCTGGCTGATTTCATTCTCTCTCCTGTTTCCCCTCCTTCTTTCCTAGCTCTTTTGACCTTTGTCCTTAGGCACATACTGCACTTTGATCTCAAATTCATAGGCTTTTGAAGGATGGAGCTTTTGGAAGTAGTTCACCAGGCTTTTCGCTTAAGAAGGGAAATTCCAACCTTTATGTCAGCAACTGACCTAAAGTGTGTTAACTGTTCACACCACACACCAACTCTGTGGATGTGGAGTATTCTCTGAAGAGCCAATAACCACTGTCAATTCATTCATTCAATTTGGAGAGATTATTCCATTCCAAACACTATGCTGAGTACTAGGGGTAAAAAAAATACATAATGTAGTCCTTGTCATCATATATAAAATGCGGGCCACAGTGGTCCCTATCTCACTGGATTATTGTGAAGATCCTGTGAGCTACTATGTGTGCTGCCATTAGAATCATGCCTTGCATATACATTATATGGCACAAATGCTAGATATTCTTTATGATAACAAAAACCTATTTTTGGAAACTGGGTACATAAGTCTACATTTTCAGTGGGGTGTCATAAAGATGCAGTGGAGAGAAATACACCAAGTTGCATAGTGGGGTAATCCATTGCTGTTGAGTTGATTCCAACTCCTGATGTTCCTACAGGACAGGGTAGGCATTTCAAGGCTCTCATCTTTGTGGAAGCCCAAAGTCCCATCTTTCTTCTATGAACAGCTGGTGGGTTTGAACTGCCATTCTTCTGGTTAGCAAGTGGGCATTTACTACTGTACTCTCTCTCTCTCTCTGGGCTTCTTGTACAGAGGGCTTGGTAGGGGCAGATCAAGGAGATGACATATCCTATTCAGGATTGTGTGCATTATTCACATTGCTGCCCTCTGCAGCTGGGCAGATTAAATCCCTCACTGGAGGGGGCCTTCTCACCAGACAGGTTCCCTAGCCTGGGGTCATGCTCAGAATATAGGTCAACTTCCTATTCCCTTAATGGAAATCTGGGTACTCTTAGAGGTGAGACCCACAGAGGTGATCATGATTGATCCGAATTCTAAAGATTACTCAGGATGACTGACTCTACCATGAAAACCTCCCAAAAGATAGATTGAATTCCTAACCTATCGTTATCAATGTAACCTTGTTTGGATTTAGACATTTTCCTGTGTTGTGTTAATGGGGTTATACCCAAGTAGGGTGGGTCTTAAAACCTAGTCTCTTCTGGGTGATGTCTTATAAAATAGGAAGACAGAGAAAGAAACAGGGATAAGATGCTGTGTGAAAATCTACCTACAAGTGGGTATGTCAAGAAATGCTCAGCGCTGCTGGAAGTTGAAGGAAACAAGCATCTTCTTCCAGAACAGATAAAGCATAATCCCACCTTGATGACTCTCAGCTACCCAATTGACTAAGAGATAGTCAATTCCCAAACTTTAAAGTCATCCTCCTGTGGAGTTTTCATTGTAACAGACCAAGGACACAGAAAGAGCAGAGTTCATGCATTAGACCTCTGCCTGTGCCTTTTCCTGACATCATCTCATGACCTTCCCCTTGTCCCTGTCCCTGACTCCATCTAGAAAGCACACATGGAAAGGACATGCAGTGAGGGTGCTGTGGTGATCATTGTCCTTGTGCATCCATGAGTGAGTCACGTGTGGCTTCAGTGCCTTCAATAAAGAGGAAAACACAGGAAGTTAACGGTTACCAGAGTGTTGACTAAAACTGCATGACTGGTACCTGTACCATCAGGTATAGGCCACTAAGGGAAAACAGAGACTGTGACTACAAATTCCATCCACCCCTTGGATGGACTGGGGATGAGTGAAGCATAAGCCATGCATCGAGGAGACCACACCTGGGGAGTTCTTCTTATCTCTTTCAAGGAGCAATCAGAGCCTGCAGTGTGCAGTCGGAGGCAGGGCACTGGGACTCAAGAGCACACACCCAGCCTTGGGACTTGGGGTGAAGGAGCATGGTTATGGGTCTGGGAGTATGTGATTGCAGGAGGAGTGCTGACAACACAGGGAGTTTGGTGTGCGGACTCTGCCTGGAGGGGACCAAGGAGGGGACCAAGCAGAAGGAAGGGACCTGTGAATAGGTTAGGGTGGGGTGCAACTCTGGGTGAGCTATTCAGAAATGAAAGATTCCTGGCCACAGGCAGCCACTCAAGGAAAGGGCTTTGAAAAAGTCTGGAAGAAACATCAGGGAAGTTTTGGAATTTTTGTCTTACTGGAAGGAAAAGTCAAGGGAGAGACATGTGATGTAGATTGGCTCGATCTTTGGAGTCTTCTGGTTAAGAACAAGCAAGGACTTCTGAACACAGCAGGTAACAAGAAGGATGAGAGACATTATTGAGAGTGAATTGGCAGAACCTAGCACTTTATTCATCATATAGGACAGGGTAGAACCAATCCTGCAAATTTCTGAGACTATCATTCTATGCCAGAATAGTAAGACCAGCCCTTCTCCTAAGGAGCAGCTAGTAGTTTTAGCCTGCTGATTGTGTTACACAGGCTTCTCTAGGGAAACAAAACCAGGACACTAGTAATTATTTTTATATATTTATATAGATAGAAGGATATATAAGATAAGAAATAAACATAGCTAATCTACAAAGCAGTACAAATGGCTCGGTGCAACTCACTTACATGAGACAGCTAGTAGACTGGCAGTCTTTGGAGTCTTGAGTAGTCTCCTCTGTAGAACAATTCAGGCTATTTGGTCACAGGCAGCAAACAGCAAAGCAGGTCACCAACAGTCAGCCAGATGACAGTCCAACAGCACCCAGCTCCAGAGATGTATATTCCAGGAGCGTGGCAAAGCAGGGCTTGAAGGAACCTCAACTATTTAGGTTCTCCATGGGAGGAACCTCACCAATTAGGTTCTCCACGGGTAGTGTCGCTTGAAGATCAAGGCTCAGGATGAACAAGGCAGCCAGCTAGTCTGAAGATCCCAAAACAAGAGAGCAAGGGTGGGGCTTGCCAAGTCATTTCTATCTCCGCCCTTCAATTTATCTCGTGTGTTCATTGGCCATGTTGTCAAGACAGACCTACTTATCATATGTTGGCTATGTTGACACAAGCTTACCTATCACACTGATTTTGAGGTTAAAAGCCCAATGCAGAACTACTATGAGTCTGCATTCATTCCATGAAAGTGAGTGAAAGGAGCTTTGGGGTTTAATGGCTACAAGTTAGGCTGCTTACCCAAGGTCAGCAGTTCAAAACCATCTTTTCCTGAGCAGAAAGATGAGGCTCTCTACTCCCTAAAGAGTTATGCTGTTGTTGTTAGGTTCCATGGAGTCAGCTCCAACCCATAGTGATCCCATGCACAACAGAACAAAATACAATAGAGTCCTGTGCCCTTGCTGTATTTGAACCCATTGTTTCAGCCACTGGGTCAATCTATTAGAGAAGGTCCTTCTTCTTTTCGGATCCCCCTCCACTTGACCAAACATGATGTCCTTCTCCAGGGACTGGTCTCTCTTGACAACAAGTCCAAGGTACGTGAGATGAAGTCTTGCCATCCTTCCCTCCTTGACTCTAAGGAGACCTCAAGCCTTACTTCTTCCAAAACCGAGCAGTTTGTCCTTTTTGCAGTCTATGGTACTTTCAATACCCATCACCACAATTCAAATGCATCACCACAGTTCTTCTGTGGTCTTCCTTATTCAATGTCCAACTTTCACGTGCTTATGATGCAAGAGAAAAATACCATGGCCTAGGTCAGGCTCACCTTAGTCCTCAAAGCCACATTCTTGCTCTTCAACACTCTGAATAGGTCTTGTACAGCAGGTTTACTTACTGCAATACATCTTTTGGTCTCTTGACTGCTACATCCACGAGCATTGATCGTGGGTCCGAGTAAGACAAACTTCTTGACAACTTCAATCTTTTCACCATTTATCATGCTGCCAGTTGCGAATATGTTGATCTTCTGTACATTAAGTTGTAATCCACACTGAAAGCTAAAATCGATCTTCATCGAGACGTGCTTTACTTGATCCTCACTTTTAACAAGCAATGCTGTGTCATCGTAAAAAGCTGCAGCCTCTGAAGTCCACAGGGGTAGTTCTGTTCTGTCCTATAGGTGACTATGAGTCAGAATAGACTTCATAGCAGTTTTTCTTTTCGATGAGAATACTTTATTCTGAAGACCTGGTGGTGTACTGCCTTATGAGTTAGGCTATTAATGGCAAAGTCGGCAATTAGAAGCTAACATACACTCTGGGTGAAAAAGATGAAAGTTTCTAGTCATAAAAAGTGAAGTCTCCGAAGCACACATGGGCAGTTCTACCCTGTCCCACAGGGTCCCGAGGAGTTAGAATCAATTTGATGGCAATGAGCTTAGTTTTCTGAGAAATATATCTCTAGTGAAGAAGCCCAGGGAGCTAACCAGAGCTCCAGCAGTACCGACCGTGACAATCGCAGTGCTGATACCATTCACTGAGCACTATCTATTCTATGGCACTGGTGATTCAGCTCCATGCAGGAAGTCAGTCCCCCACTTCGATTTCTGACCAATTTACCATGAGCACGGTCCCCAGTCACCTGCTAATGAAGGCTGGTACTATGCTGTGATACTGACCAAGTTTCAGCAGGGCATCCAGACTACAGTGGATTGGAAAGTAGAGTCTCGTGATCTACTAAAAATCAGCCAAGGAAATCCCGACAGATTACAGTAGACTGAAGTGCTCCTTATCTTGGGGTTGGTGCAGGTCCAGGCAGAGTTCCAGTCTATTGTGCAGGGAATCACCACGAGTCAGGGAAGACTCGACAGCAACTCCAGCAATAATTTCTTCCATGTCCAGAATCTCAAAGCTGATTGTGTGGTAGAGTTGAGATTCACATCAATATGCCTTAGAATCCCAGGGGCAGATGAGTCCAGGAGGGCAGGTTTGAGCCTTCCTGCATAATTGAGTCAGACCAGGTGGACTGAGAGTACTCTCAAAAAGTCCAGCTTCAGTTCCTGGCTCTTCCATTGAGTGTCCTTTCCCTCCATTTCGCAAAGGGGTCTCCTTTTATCTGCTTCATGGTACCAGCAGATCAAAGTGCTTGCCTTGGAAATACATAGTCACCCTCTCTTTGTTCTGTTCTGTTGTATGTAGGGTATCTATATACAACTCAAAGGCATATTACATTTTGCTATAGGAATTCCATGGGTAGGCAAACCCTGATTACTGCAACAGTCTACTAATCAAAAGGTTAATGGTCCAAGGTCATCCAGAGATGTTTCAGGGGGAAAAGACTACTAACCTCATTCCAAAATACCAGCCATTGGAGACCCAATGGAACACAGGTTGATTTTGATACACATAGAGCTGTCATGAGCCAGAATCTATCTATCCAATGGTCGCTGCTTTAACTGGTAAAATTTCCCAATAGCCTGGTCACAGGAGGCTTCCAAAATTTATGTCCAAACATATTTCTCACCCAATGCCTTTCCTCCAAGCATGTGATCATCTTGTTGAGGTAGAATTGGCAAGGTTGTGCATGATGCCTAACCACTTCCACAAAAGCCTGAGCTCTTACTTGACCTGGGACAGCTGGCCCATGGACCATCATCCACCCACATCCAGTGCATCTGTCCTCTGTCCTGCACAAACCAAGGTCTTCACGATCCTTTTCAGAGTGTTACCACCTCCGGTCTCCAAAGCTGTAAAGCTCTTATTGCACACCAACTTTGGTGACCCTTTATAATTGGGGAACAGAGTTCAAACTCCACACCCAGTAAACTCAGGACCTCTTTCTTTGATAGTTTTCAGCAATCTTTTATCGCTTTCCTCAATCTCCTCACTTTGAAACCTCAAAAAATATAAATAATAACTCAAAATATCTCCCTTTAGATCCTATAGATTGCAGAACGCTATCTCCAATATCTTAGAGAATTTTAGAAGTTAAAAAATAGACAATGTGTAATTACTCTTCCACTTAATATTGTGAAGTTTTAATTTCATAAACAAAGAATACACACTCTCATACCCACTGCCATTGAGTAGATTCCATCTCATAGACACACTTACAGGGTAGGTTGTCCTCTGTGAGTTTCAGAGACAGTAACTATTTATAGGAATAGAAAACCTTTTTATACCTTGGAATGGTTGGTGGTCTTGACCTTCCAAGTTACAGCCCAACTCATAACCACTGCTCCAGCAGGACTCCTACACCAATGTGATAGTTAGGTTCATTGTGCCGTCCAGACCATAAAGGTGTGAGGTTAATCAGGTTGCTGTTGGATTGGAGGACATAGAGATAAATGGCTTTGCAAGGCCCACTCCCCTCTCTCTCGCTCTCTGTTGATCGGACCAATGTGCTGCTGTTTCAACCTGTGAGTTACACTACCTGTGGGCCGAGCCAACCTATGTATCATGGTGCTAGAGTTTGTGGCTCCTTCTAGCCCTGCTTCGCCACGCTGCTGGTACGTATATTGCCATGCTTGAGGACGTTCCCTTGCATTTCTTGAGTTCAATATCCCAATCTGGCCTGCTTCACTAAGATCCTGAGCTACTGACTGTTGGCGACCCACCCTGCTGTTGCTGCCTGTGGGCAGACTGCCTGAAGGAAAACTTTGTTGTCTGTTTCCTTGGCCTTGGATCTGGCAGCCCATGTGAGTTGAAGGATTTCCAGTATATTAACTGTACTATGGAAGTGAGTTGAACTATACTGTCATGTGGACTAATTGGCTATTATATTTCTCCTTGCTATAGAAACCTAGCAATATACATATTGTCATTATATATAAATACATACATAATCATAAGTGCCCAGGTTTTGTTTCTTTAGAGAACCCTGCCAATACAACCAGAAACAAAAGTTGCACACATCAGCTGATTTTCGCTTTCAAGGCTACATAAGTCCTTTAAAATGGAAAGGTCCCTATGCCATGCCAATTAATGTTTCACTGTTGATATGAAAGACATGAGGTAGAAACTTTTGCCTTAGAATAACGAACTTAGAAAACCAGTTAATGCTAGGGGTCTGTGGGTTTTGTTTTTATACTTTGATGATGTTTAATAAGGTGGGAAAACATTCACTTTATTTTGTTCTTTTGTTTGTTGGTAGGTACCACTTGGTAATTTCTGACTCATAGTGACTTTATGTAGAACAGAATCAAGGATTGCTCGGTTCCATGCCATCCTCACAATTTTGGGTGTGTTTGAGCCCATTATTCTAGTCACTGTGTCAAATCATCTAGTTTAGAGAGCAGACAACTCATCTTTCCTCCAAGGAACAGCTGCTGGGGAAGAACCACCAACCTTGCAGTTACCAGTATCACACTCACCCAACATCAACACCAGGGCTCCTAAACGTCAAAAAAGGAAGCAAAATCTAGACAGTGGAACCACTAAGGAAAAGTATTAGCTAGAAAAATTTTAAGACAAAAACTTCTAATAAAAATCAATAGTGTGAGTTAGAATATGGAAATTAGTATAATTATAATCCATACAGAAATTTTTAGTATGCTAGACTTCATAGTGTAAAAATAACACTGGTTTAGCACTTGCCCTTAATTAAAGCTAGTCCATTCCATTTATGCCATGAGTCTTTCAAGAAAACGGCAATTCCGATATTCTTCATATCTGAAATAAGTGCCCAAGGTCAATGTTGCCACCTCGAGATTTTGGCAGGAAAAATCACAAATAATTGTCTGAGACTCATAATAAAGATAATAAATGGACAAAGGAAAGAAAAAACTATACCAGAAGAGAAAAATATTTCTACTCTACTTATCTTAATTGAAGCTTGTTTTCTTTATCTGACAAATTTATCTTCTGGTGGTTGCATGAACAACCGGCAACTGACAGTGCCATGAACTTATGGCTTCTACTTGATGTCATGCTTGTGAAATATATATCTAAGATTTTATATGGACTTATGTGGAGTCCCTGGGTGGGGCAGTGGTTAAGAGCTAGGTTACTAACTGAAATTGATTGTCAGTTGATTGTCACAATTCTATTCTGACATGCCTAGGGTCATTGTGAATTAAGCTTTTCATTTTCATGAACATTTAATCCTCAGCAAGGAATAGCATAATAAACACCAATAAATCATGGATCCAGATTCACCAGCTTTAACATGTTGCCACATGTATACTTTTTTTGCTCCTTTATCTCTCGCTCTGTTGCTTTCTCACTCCGTTACTGTTCTCATAAAAAGTGTCATAAAAGTACGAGAAATATATGGGTTCCAGTTCTAACTCAGGGTCCCTAGGTGGCACAAATGATTGATGCTTGACTCCCAGGTCAAAGGGTTGGGGAATGATTCAAACCCATTTAAAGGGGGTTTGGAAGAAAGAGTTGGCAGTCTGTTTCCGGGGAGTCACAGCGTTGAAAAGCCCCATGGAGTGGTTCTACTATGTACACACAAGGTCTGCCTACATGAGTCAGAATGGTCACAGCAACAGTGAACCCAAAGGTTGGCAGTGAGAACTCTCCCTCCCCCAGCTGTGCTGCAGATGAAAAGAAGAGAGCCCCGAGCAATGGGCTCCTGTAAAGATAGCAGCCAAGAGGACCCCCTGAAGCACAGTTCTCCTCTGTCCCACGAGACCACCTTGAATCAAAACTGACTCCACAGCTGAAGGTTTGCTTTTGTAGTTTCTGGATCTGCCTGAAAAAGAACCTGAACCAGTCTCTGCCTCTATAGCTCTCCATCTTGTCATTGTCAATATTCCAGAACTGGCCCTACATCTCAGGCAGCCACACCTCAGGCGTCAGCTACTAGAGCAGAAAATGATAGTATAAACAGAGTAGGGACATCCAAGACGGGGTGGAGGGCTCAGAGTCCATCAAGAACACAGGAAGAAAGGAAAGTGGTTGACACAGAAAATAATCAGAAGCAATCTTGTTAGAAACGTGTTTTCTTAAAGTTCTGGAAAGTTAAGAAAATAACTCTCCTTCAAACTTGGACTCTAGAGAGACAAAGCCCCGCTATCCGCCGGTGACTAAGTGTCAGCACAGTGTACTGTAAACCTCATTAATTCTCCCTAATTGGGTGGAAAGTTTTGGAAAAGTCTGACGTAGAGAAACATTTTCATAAAATTCCACTTAATATCAAGTGCAAATGGCAACAAGGATGACAGGAGCTCAGGAAAGGAGAGACACCATGTCTTAGAGACATTTTTAAAGGGTTTTAATAATAGATAAAAACCCATTAGTAATTAGAACATTCATTGTTTCATAGACGCATTTAAATACAAAGTGGTTTTACAAGTGTTTAGAAACATTCGTTGGCCTCCAGCCTTATGAGGGCTAAATATTTCCCTTGTTTATACTTTTAATTTGCTTGGCAAACCCTTCCCCCCCACCCCCCACTTCCAGCTCTAATATACCAATGCACTCCATGCCGACAGTTAAACATCATCCCAGATTCTGAATTAATGGGTTTCTCATTGGCCAGGGTCATGAGGCTCTTTGCTAAAAGTCCCCAATACCTTTGTGCTCCCAGGAAATGCACCTGCCAATATGGTTTTGCTCTCTCTCTCTCTCTCTCTCTCTCTCTCTCTCTCTCTCTCTCTCTCTCTCTCTCATTTTCTTAAAAGCAGGAACTAGGTGTCATTTTTCAGACTTGATCCTAAAGTAGTTGGAGAGCTTGAAAGAGCTAGGGGCCCTTAAAGCAGAGCAAATAAATCTAATCACGGTGAAAAGGTGATGAAAGGCTGGTGCTTACATTTCCTCAATTTGTTCTAAAATAATCGTTGACACACTCTTTGATTGAGGACCAGCTCTTGCATTTCCAAGGCAGGGGTCAGGGAGTCCGGGAAGGAAAGACACTGCGACTTTACAGCACTGGCTTGAGCCGTTAGCTCCCACCTTTCCCTCCGGCTGTTTCCAAAAAAAGTTAATAAGTAGCTAAATGAACTTCTTTGAATTAGCTGTCCCCTCCTCTCCTGTGTTCACCTTGCAACCGACAAGCTAGTCGAGAGGTATTACATTGAGGAAGGTCTTTCATTGAAAACATTTCCCCAACAACCACTTAAGATCTACGTTGTTTCTGATCATGCCAACAACCGTACTGTGGATTGAAAGGGATAGATACATACATGTGAATAACACTGGGTCATCATACTTTAGGTATTTTTGTATGTGAAAGTCAGGTGGTGCAAAGGGAGGAGAGAGTGTCGATGCATTCAGACTGTGATGTCAGTGACGCATCCTGAACACACGTGGTGGCCAGAACAAGCAGTCCATCGTGTCAGAAGCAGTACAACAAGGGCGCTCCTTAAAAGTGAGCATGGTGAAATTTTGGACACATTATCAGGAAAGAGAAATGACCAGACAAACAAATAAATAAATATACAACAACAAAGCATCGTGTTCAGTGGAATAGAGGCTCGACAAAAACATGAAGAAAACACTCAGGAAAATGGATTGACATAGTGGCCAAAACCATGGCCCCAAGAATGGCAAGTCTCATGAAAAGCAGCACAGGCTCTGGCTCTGGTAACATGTGTTCAAGCCTCCACAGGTCGCCTTGAGGCTAAGCCTTCCTGAGGGAGTTTAACAATAACAATGATACTGAGAGGGGTGGGACAGAAACTAAGGAGCTGTGAGTGTCATACCTACAATGCCCGAGGAACCTGCTCTGTTTATGACACCATGTCCTGCTAGAATAATCCCTTGCAACTCCCACCCAGTACCACCTTCCCCAGAGATTTCTCTCTCCTTTTTTACAAGGAGACTGAACATGCTAGAGGGTCAATATCCCTTTCAGACATCAACAACTCCCTCTGATTGCCATCAAGTCAGGGTTGACTCATAGCAACTCCCTCTGGCTTTCTGACACTATAACTGTTGATCTTGACTGAAGCAGAAAGACCAGTCTTTATGGAGCTTGTCATGGTTTTGAACTCCTGACCATGCAGCTCCCAGCCCAACATGTAACCATTATACCACCACAGCCAGCCTCCAGTCAACAATCTAAGTTAAATCTCATGAAAGATGTAGCAGAAACACTCCACACTCTTCTGTAAGATGGGACAAGTTTGAGAGAAAAATTCTGTCTCTATGGCCTTCCAAAAAAGCTTCTTACGAATGAGACACTGACTACCTTTTGTTCCAGACTATTTTCCCAGGGTGTTTGTACAACAAAGACTTTGGCATGACAGATGGCATTTCCCTTCAGAGCAAAAGAAGAGTGTGCCTCTTGCTGACAGTTACTTGTAAGTCAGTCTCTGCTCATGACAAACTTGTGCCTGACAGAAGAACAGAGGGAAGGGTCTCTGGATCCTCTCCCTTCATCCAGGAGTCCTGGGGCTTCAGGAGATCATCTGAAGGGTTGCATGAGGAAAACTTAGTTGTTTCTCACCCCACCAGAGCAAGATGAGGCAGACTCCTTCAGTAAAGTTTTACAGACTTGGAAAGCCTATGCAGCCATCATGTAAGGAACTTGCTTAGCCTGATAAATAGTGTCTACATCCAATAATGGATACAAAAAGAAACAACAAGCTATACCTATTATCATCAAGCTCATTCCCACATATGGTAACCAGATGTTACTGAGTAAGCAACTGTCCCATCGGATGTTCTTGACTAATCTGTATATGAGCTGGTCACCAAGCCTTTCTTTCCATGTCTTTGCTGGAGGGGCCTAGTTGACAATCTTTTGGTTAGTATTCCAGCACAAACCTTTTGCACCACCAAATCACACATTAAGGGTGAATCATTAGTAGCTGTCCTCCAAAACAAACAAATCATGAACAAAGACAAGAATAATATCTATTCTCGTTTTTATTCAGCATTGTACCAGAGATTGTACACAGCATAATAAAGTATAAAAAAGAAATAACTGACTTGGCAGCAGTCGGTTTGATTCTGAACCATCTCCAGGATCATTGGTATTTTTGAATGTACTGCATTGGTTCTATGTCAAGCCATTATATCGAAGGTGTCCCTCATTTCCATTGACTCATGTTTACCTTATTTCATTGACTCTCTACCACCTTGCTGTCAGTTTGTTGTACTCTGGTGACTGACATGTAGCAATGATGCTTGAGGTACTTAAAATATTGGCCAGGTCACTCGTGGAGCTTCCAGGCTACGATTAACTAGAAAATATGCCAGATCTACTTCTCACAATTAGTGGGTGAAAACACTGTGGCACAGAGCAGAACACAGCTTATTGGTCAAAATGGAAGCGCTGGGTCTCTGTGTGGAGAATTCCAAGCCACCGACTGTGGAAACAAAATCTACAGCCACATACACTGTCCCTATAAGACTTGAAGAAAAGGAAATTAAAAATATGGTGGTGCTCATGCTGCTTGGTGCACCATGTGCAAGACAATTCTTTGTCTCTTCGGACTAGAAGACACAACCTCATTTTTCCCCCACTTTTGGGGAGTAGGGTGGAAAGTAGGTCTTATGGTCTGAAAAATACGGTAATTCCTAGTGTGGATGAACCTGGCTTGGATGTTGAGTGAAATAAGTGACTCACAAAAGGGCAAATTTGGTATGAGATCATTTCTATGGAAAAATAAGAAAAGGTGTTCACACTAAAATTTTTTAAAAACACAACTTTTTTTAACCTTTTTTTTTAAAAAATGGTAACCAGGGAGGTGAGAGAAGGGAGGGAAAGACACTAACTAGAAGATAAAGCCCTGGAATATCAACTTTCACAGTTCTTGGCAATCACCTTAGTTTCCCATAATGGAGCCTGACCAACTACAGGATCGAACTTTTATTTAGTATCAATGAGCACAATTGTTTGGTAAGAGCATTTATTTTTAAATTTTACTTCACCATATGCTAAATGGAATCCTAATTATAAATATTTTGAGTCTCTCTGAGTCTGGAAGTTCCACTAAAACACTACTGTCCACCCTGGGCAATCCTGTTGACATGCGAAATACCAGTGGCTTTGCTTCCAGCCTCTTTGTAACATACGAGAAAATACTGCTGGATACACTTGAGAGGTAGCTGGGTCAGCAGACACATACACCCAGGAGTTCTAGAATTAAGACGGTTTTCTCTCAAACAGTGGATACAGTGAATCCATAGCTGTTTGGTCTTACCTATTTTTTGTTTACTCATTCATGTGTCCTATCCTAAAATGTCAGTCCCTTTCAGTACTTGTATTAAAATGGTGAATGGAAAGTGGGAAATGTAAAGTAGAAAAACAACTGAATTATGTGGTTTTCTGAAGCTTGAGGGGAAAATACATACCCTGGTCCAGTGTTGTCACTGGCAAAGTTCACATTCTGAAAACAAGAAGCTTCTTCTCTCCCAGAAACCCTATGGAGAGTAAGCCAAGCCTACTGTCACTGGGTCAATTTCAATGTACAGTGACCCCATGGGTCAGAGTAGAACTGTCCCTTAGTGCTTCCAAGGCTGTCATCTTTATGCAAGCACATCTTTCTCCCACATAGCAACTGGTAGATTTGGACAGCCAGTAGATTTGAACTGCTGACCTTTCAGTTAGGAATCAAGCACTTGCTTCGTGGGCATCAAGAATCTCTAATATTCTAAAGCTCAATGAAACTGAATCAAGCCCCAACCCTTCGCTTGCTTTCAGTAAAATGGATTGTGTATTTTAAAAGAAGGTATTTTAAGTCGGACTTTGCTTGGTGGCAACCAAAAACAGTAATAGCTAAGCTATAAAAATAATTAGCTGATTTTATTATGACTTCTTCTCTATGTTGTATTTAAATCTCCCCAATCCATACCAGTAAACAGAAATGCAGCTACCACTGAAAAAAATTAGATTCGTAAGCAGGGAAATCATTTTGTCTTTACGATTAGGTCTTTCAGATTAATCTCAGAATGACACCAAAAGGCCAAGAAAAGAAATGCAGGCAGGAAAGACAAGCAGCGCATTTTTTAAAAGATCATTTTCATCTAATATAAGAAGTGAACGTTGTGAGTGTGATACAACAGCAGATAGTGGCCATTCCTTAAAGACTTCAGCTTTCCATCATTTTTCGGTTTGCTTGTTTAAGAACTTTCCATTTCAAACCAAAATAAAATGAGTTTTCTCTCCTGAAAAAAATAGAATATTCATTGCTTGGTCTGATTTTGACACTGATTTTTAAGTTATTTCAGCAAAAGCAAACATCTTCAAATACACAGTCACTTATTGAGCGCCTATTACACACCGGCCATTGTGCGTGATGCTGGGGATTCAAGGAGGAATAAATAAGGTCAATGCCCTTGGGGAAGCTCAAGTTCTGATAGAGACATTTGGGGAGTTTCCCCCCAAAGAGAGAAAAACACACAGCTTAGTTTTTTTTTCCAAGGCTATGATTCTCTGAAAAAAAATTAGAAATCCAAAGAGAGATTAAAACACATTTCTGGCCAGGATAGGACTCCTTGGGTGGTGCAGAGTTTGTGCTTGGTGGCTAACTAAAAGGTTGCAAGGATGAGTCGGCCCAGACATGCCTCCAAAGAAAGGCCTGGTGATCTACTCCCAAAGAATTAGCCCATGAAAATGCTGTGAAACATAACTCTGCTCAAAAACATATGGGTCTGCTGAGAGATGGGATTGCTAACGAAAACGTTAACTCCACATTCTAACCACAGTAGGCACCCCTGCTTTCCCCAGAGAGGCGGTAAGAGCAAAAAGGTTAGACACATTCACATACTTCCTTCAGGGCTTCTTCTACTGCAGTTTCCTAAAATGTCTTCAGCCCACACAATGCTGTTTCATTGTGCCCAGATGAGACAAATGGAGATAAAGAAAGTTTGGACTGTCCCACACCAAAGACTAGCTGGAAATCAAGGAGCAGGCCTCAGCTAACCATGGAAGGGACTTCTTGTCTGTGATTTTTCAAGTATGTCTCACCAATTCCCTCTCTCATCAGCATTTATCCAGAGAATACAAAGGAATGCTGCCACGTCATTGTGTAAAGCTCATGGAACCTGCGCACCAAAACTGGGCAAGGATGTCTGAAAAAAAAAAAAAGCTATAGTGCAATTTCATTTAGACACATGCACGCACAAATTCAAAATAGAATAATTGTAAGTATACCCTATTGTTGTTCTGTGCTGTGAAGTCAATTCTATCTCGGAGTGACCCATTGTCTAGCAAGTATGTGTGGTAGCTATAAAATCATTTATCAATTTGAGAGGACTAGAGTAAAGGGGTGGAGTTTAGCCTGTCAATTAGTTAGTTGATAGCCAATGAGGCCTCTCGGTGGGCATGGCCTTATCCTGGGGATTTTGGGAATTCCTGTATTCCTCTTTGAAGGCAAGAGGCACAATCTCTCTAGGCTTAGTCCCGAAGAGACATCCCTATGGAGAAGATACATGGAGAGAAGCCTATAGAACCAGGCATGTCGAGACCCCTTCTAGCACTGAGAAACTTGCATCACCACTGTATCTACAAGACCGTCCACCCGCTGGTCTATGATCTTTGGTGTCATTGCAAGTATTTCAGGAGTCTGAAGAGGACTTTATAGATTGGTATCAGACATATGGGCTAACATCAGGCTTATGGATTTGATCTGGACTGAGCTCAGATGTTTTCTCAATATTTAATTGCTCTTGAATATGAAGGTCTCTATTATGCACATACAAGTGACTCGTCGGATTTGTTTCTTAGACTACCTGGACTCACACAGTATGAAATACATATATCATGATGAAGTAAATTATATCCCAGGAATAAGATAAGGTTAACACATAAAAACTACAAATACAATTCATAACACATAATACAAAAATGATATGTTCATCAAAATAGATGCGGAAAAACACAAAAGTAAAATTCAATACCATTAAATTAAATAAAACAAACACTGTGGGCAAGTTAAGGGTGGCAGGAACTTTGTTAATCTGATAAAAATATTTCAACCTATTAAAAAAGGAAAGGAACACATACTAATTGTTATCAAGAGGAGACCTGGTGACACAATAGTTACACTATAGTTACACAATAGGTGACACTATTGGGTTCTGAACTGCAAGGTCAGCAGTTCACTTTCTTTTTATTGTTTTATTTTGTTTTGGGGGCATCACTGCCCTCTGGTGTTCGTGGGCGCTACCCAGTGCTGCTCCTGAGAGCCGCAGCTGGATTTGAACCGCCAAGCCCGCAGACTGCAGTCCCGCCCTCACTTACACCTCCAGGGCTCAGCCCAGTAGTTCACTTTCTATGCCCATGTAGAGTTGCACTCTCAGAAACTCACTGTGAATCAGAATCGACTTGATGGCATTGAGTTTGGGGTGTTTTTGTTTACATGACAGCCACATGGCTACAGAGTAAACAATTGTGCCATCGGAGGATGTTCTTGGCTATAATGAGCCAGCTCTCTCACTGCCTTTTTTCTATGCCATTATTGACAGTTTAATTGCCAACTTTTAGATTAATATTCCAGCTCAAACTCTTGTCACCATTAATTCAAACTTACCAGTGAGTTAGTGACCTTCCTTTGGATGAACAAGACAAGGTATGAACAGAGACAAGGGTAGTTATTCTCATTGTTTTTACTCAGCATTGTACCAGAAACCCTAGCCAGCATAATAAGGCATGAAAAAGAAATAATCAATATAAGCATGGGAAAGAGATATAGAAATAGGCCAAGAACAGACTGGGATGATTGAGAGCAGACCAGAGTACACATGTGCACTTCATCTATAATGGAAGTGGTAATATAAACCAGTAGGGAAAGAATAAACTATTTCAAAAAATGGTTCTGAGCCAATTGACAATCCATGTAAAAAAGAAAAGAAAAATTTCCCTCATTCCAGATACAAAAATATGTTCCAGATGGATTGAAAACCTGAATTGAAAAAAACCCTTTTATATTTATAGAAGAAAAATAAAGGATCATTTCAGAGCTCCAATATAGAGAATTATTCCTAAACCGAGGCACAAAAATGTTAAACAATACAAGAAAGCATGGTTCATGTTTTTCTATGCTAAACCTTAACATTTACAATAAAATGTAAAACTTTGTATGACCAAAGATCCCATAAATAAGGTGAGAGGGCAGGAGGGCTGGGTGGGAAGCAGGACACAAACAACACAGAGCAAGAACAAGGTTCCAGAGGAGACTTGTCCATTAGTGATCCCAGAACCCTTCCTGCTGCTGTAGTGAGTCACACTTTGAGTTGCTAAGCACAGGGTTAGTGGATTGAATCCACCAGCTCCGCTGCAAGTGAAACATGAGGCTGTAGCCTTCCATAAAGATAAAAAGTCTCAGAAATTCACAGAGGCAGTTCTCCTCTGTCTTATCGGGTCACTGTGAGTTGGTATTGACTCAATGGTGATGACTTTTTGAGGTCAATGATGAGTCGGGTGACCATTATTCATCCACAGAAGCTCAGAGGAGACCTATCCTGAGCTATTTATTATCACATCAGACCTCTGAACCAAAAAACAACATCTGGGATGCATCACAAGCTAGGTGTGCAAATTCATGAGTGTGACTGGGTGGCGATTTTCCTTTCCCATTCTTGTAGGTTTGGCATGAAACTTGGCTAGTTTCATAAATATTTTTCAATACTCACAGAGTCAAAGTAAAAATTAAAATTATTTGTAGAATTTATCAGGACATTTTCTTTCTTTTTTTGTGGGAAGATTTTCAACATTAATGACTTCAATATTTACAGAACAATCCAGGCGTTTGTTTTTTATTTCTTCTTGAGAAAATATGGTTCATCGATATTGTTCAAGTAATATTTTGCTTTACCAGCATTTTGCAAATTATATTATGTACTATTTTAATATTTAGTCTTAAACATTTTCTAATTTGCATAAGCATTTCATCTCCACTCTAGCCCTAGGAAATCTCATCAAACTCTTTGACTTTGAGCATCATTTACACAATTAAAGAAGTCCCTGGGTAGTTCATGTGTTCCCTTGTTAGTAGTGCATACTGTTAATGTGTTAGGTTGCCCATAAGAAGGTCAGCAGTTAGAAACCATCGACTGCTCTGGAGCAGAAAGATGAGGCATTCTACTTCTGTACTGAGCTACCATCTGGAGAACCCACAGGGGCAGTTGCACTCTGCCACAGGGGGCGCACTGGTTCATTGTGAGTCAGAATTGATTCCTTGATGAGTTTTAGTTTGGTTTGGTCTTATTTGGTTTGGTGAAGACCTTGGGAGAAAGGTCTGGCAAGCTAATTGGGAGGGACCATCCCTGGAGAAAGACTGCATGCTTGGTAAAGTAGGGCATTGAAAAATAGGAAGTCCCTCAAGATGGATTGATAACACGACTGCAACAAGGCATAGGAACAACTGTGAGGATGGTCCGAGCAGTGTGTTGCTTCATTGTACATAGGGTTGCTGTTAATCAGAACCAACTTGATGAATATCTGGCAACCATAAAGGGTGAACAAAAGCAGCAGGATGGCTTGCTTTACTTGGGACAATCAACCCAATAAAATAAAAAGAACAGCATTTGCCTGGGATAAAACTGGGAAGGCAGGCAGGGAAAGGGAAGAGGGTGACTGTCAATTGCACATGCAAGAAAGAAGAGTGCTGTTGTGTTGTGGGCACCTGCCATGAAACTCGGTGAGTAGGGATTATTGATTGGAAAACAAATTTTCACTGTCAGCCTTCACCTATATTATAATATAAAGCAAAACATAATCCTAGTTTAAGAAAGAGGAAGAAAACCCCACCCTGAAACGTCATCCTGATTCCAAGCTGACTCTCAGGCAATTGATGTAGACCAATGACTCTGATCTCTAGTGTAACTCTTCAGCTCCTAAGCTGAGACCTGTAGGTCAAACATACTATTCGAGTGTCTAAGCGTGATCCCATATGACGATCTAGGTTTTTACTCACATGATTTCCTATCTTATTGTCAAAAACGTGGACTAATTCTTGATTCTTTAATTCCTCTCTAACCTTACAGTTTGGAGCCATGGTGATATAGTGGGTGATTTGTTGAGTACCTAACCACAGGGTCAGCAGTTTGAATCCACTGGCCAGTCCATGAGACAAAGGTAAGTCTGTTTGATCCCATAAAGATTTATAGTCTCAGAAACCTCCTGTGTCCTACAGGTTTTCTATGAATCAGAAGGAACTCAACGACACTGAGATGTATTTATTGCAGGAAGAGGGGTGTCCTCATAACCAACCACTGGCAATTCCTGTCCACTCTAACCTCATGGGACATCCCTGCTGGCTCATGCTCTTATGTTCTATTGCTTTCACTCGGGCCTAAACGGTTGTCCTCCTTCACTTGGACATTTGTAAAGGGCTCCCGGCATCTCTCCCTTCTCCTTTTTCTACCCTATAATGCACGTAATGGTGCCCTTCAAAATATATATCAACATCCTGAACCCTGGAACTATAGTATCATGTATGGAAGTAGAATCTTTGAAGATGGAGAGAGTGGGTCCTAACCCCATCTGAGTAGTGTCTTATAAAACATGAGAACAGATGCAGAGAATTGGACAGAAGGATGCCTGTGTGGTGATGGATGCAGACCTCAGTTTAAGATAAGGACCACCAAGGGGGTAACAGGAGTCACCAAAAGCTGGGAAGAAGACATTGTGCAATTACTCTCTCAGAAACCTCAGGAGGAAACCACAAAGCCAATGTTTTCAGATTCTAGCTTCTGGAACTGTGAGTCAAACAATGTTGTCCTTGAAAACCACCTACTTTGTGATGTGTTATGTGGCTATAAAATGGCCCTGCAGCCCATTCTCCACAGAGCAGCTGGGTTTTCAAAAGATCCTGACACTCCTCTGACTCATCACCCTCAGAATCAAATCCAAACTCCTTTGTCAAGCCTGGTGGGCACTTGTGACCCTTGTCTATGGTTGGATCATTTCCCTCTTTCATTCTAGGTTCCAGACACCTGATTTTCTTCCTTTCCCCCCAAATGCCTAGGAGCCATAAGTACCCATGATTTTTCTCAGTCTAGAATGCTCTTTGCCCAATTTTTTTACTGGTTCATTTCTACCACCTGAGACAAGCCTTCCCTAGCCATTCAGGACCAAGTAAGTCCTGTCTTGTCTCTGCAGTTCCCTTCTTCTTCTTTTTTTAAATTCTTTTATTGGGGGCTCTTACCGATCTTATAACAATCCACACATTGATTGTATCAGGCACATTTATACATATGTTGTCATAATCAATTTCAAAATATTTTAAGCCCTTGGTATGAGCTTTACTTTTATCCCCTCCCTCCTCCACCCTCTCACCCTCATGGACTCCTGATAAGTTGTAAGTCATTATTAATTTCATATATTACACCTCCCACTCTCTCCCTTCATCCACATCACTATTATGTATCTCTCTTGGGGCTGTGGGTGGGGGGGGAATTAAATGTCACTATACTTGGCTCCCCATTTCTCCCCCCACCTTCTCCCTACCCTCATGGTATCACTACTCCCATTGCAGTTCCTGAGAGTTTATCTGTCCTGGAGTCCATGTGTGCTGAGCTCTTAGCTTTACTGGTATACCTGCTCCGGTCTAGTCAGATTGTCAAGGCAGAACTGAGGTCAAGATAGTGGAGTAGGGGGAGCATTGAAGAACCAGAGGAATGTTGTGTAGCCCATCAGTACTCCACTTCTCCCTAGCTATCTCACTTTTTCTTTGTGACCCTCCTGTGAGTGAATATCCAATTATCTACATATAGGATTTGGGCCTCCCCTTTTACCCCTATTATTTGCATCAACAAATTTGTTTGTTTGGGTCTTCTGATGCTTGATAACTTATCCCATCCATACCTCACGATCACACAGGCTGGTGTGCTTCTTCTATAGGTTTGTTGCTTTCCTGCTACATGGTCTCTTGTTCTTATTGGGGTCTTTTGGCTCACTTTCATTTAGTGTATTTCTACCAAATCCTGTTTACCTTTTTTTCACTGCTTTACCCTAGAATAGCTCTTGGCACACAAATAGTGCTCATTAAATAAATATCTGACTGAAGAATTAATAAAGGGAAAAAGAACAAACTTAAGATGGGTCATGGCATATTATTGAAGAGCATACATTGAAAAAATGGTCAGGAGACCACATCACACAGAGTCATTGTAGAGGGGAAGGGAATGGGAGAGAGATAGGAAGCCCTGACTAACCTATGGGACATTTACTCCATGGACCATAAATAACCTCAGTGCCTTTTACTCCTCAATGCTTTGTACCAAGACACGCTGACAAGATGAGGTATAAATGTCAACAGTACTATAGAGTCAACTAGTCAATCAGGAATATTGTACTCACTCGTTAATTCCTACTCATAATGACCCTATGAGACAGAAGAATTACTTTCTAGGGTTTCAAAAACTATAAATCCTTACAGACGCAGAAAACTTTATCTCTTTTCAGAGGAACGGCTGGTGCAATTGGACTAATGACCTTGTGGCCAACAACTCAATGCTTAACTGCCAGGGCCCACATCCTGGTATATTAGAATAAGAGACTATTTAAACTTTCAGAAAGAAAATGAATGCAATTCTATTCCTTCTTCCTTAGAAGAAAGGTATCCTAGAAAATGAGGTATTTTAGATAAAAATCACTAAACATCAATTTGAGTATTAGATGTATTTTGACATCACAAGAAAAAACAATTTCAACTCCACTTAAAAAGATGTCAGATTCAGGCCATTTTACCACAGGAAATGGGAAAAGGTTAGGCTTTTACTTGATTCAGGTGTCATTTGATATATATACATAGGAAATTAGGTCACTGAAAATATATTTTTTTAGCTCATGAAATCTAAAGCTCAGAATAAAATGATGTTTCAATCCATTTTAACCAGGATTCCTACTCACGGGTGTTCTCTACTCCTCCCCTGTATTGGCTACCTAGAAGCTACAGGCAAAGAAAGTCAGGGGGCGGTGGGGTGGGGGGAGGCGGATGGTGAGTGTGATCCCTTCACTGTTACTAAATATTTTAATGCCAGTAAATTTTAAACAAGCAAATGAAGTCATTTCAGTAAAAGAAGACTTGAAAAGAGCACGAACTTCTCCTAAACTGTAGGTGTTTAGAATAACGCGGGAAAGATTCACTGGCATCCCAGTCTCTCAATGGATGAGACCAAGTAACTCAAGGAAAGCCAGTGGATGAGCCTCTATTGTTCTTGTGATTTCTTTATAAATGTGATCATGACTCAACTCAAATATCACTTTCTATGTGAAGTCCTGGATATACTGTGAGTTCAGTAATAGAATTCTTGCTTTCCATGCAGAAGACCCAGGTTCAATTCCCAGACAAAGAACCTCAAGCCCAACCCCCATGAAGGTTTGTGTATTACTACAATGCTGAACAGGTCTAGATGCTGCTTCCAGATTAACATGGGCTAGGAAGAAAGGCCTGGTGATCTATTTTTTTAATCAACCTGTAAGACCCCCATGGATCACAATAGTCCAATCTCACTGGACATGGGGACAACAGCAATGTGAAGATCTGACTTTTCTTCATCCAATGGAGGGCTCATGTCTTCTTTAACATTTCCATGTATAAACCTCTATTCTCCTCTCCATGGCCCTTCTATAAGAGGATGTGGCTTTTCCTACAGATAGGCTTTGGGTCCCCAATCTGTACTCCCCCTCATTTATAATGACATAATTTTTAATTATTTGATACCTGCTACCTGATCCCTTTGACACCTCATAGTCATAAAAGCTGGTATGTTTCTTCCATGTAAGCTTTGTTGAATCTGAGCTAATTGGCTGCTTGTTTACCTTCAAGTCTTTAAGACCCTAGACTAGATGCTATATTTTTTGATGGTTGGGCACCATCAGCTTTCTTCACCAGATTTGCTTATGCACATATTTTTCTTCAGCGATCATATCAGGCACACAATAATATGATGTTTTGGTCTTTGATGCCAGATAACTGATCCCTTTGACACCTCATGGTCACACAGGCTGGCGTACTTCTTCCATATGGGTTTTGTTGCTTCTGAGCTAGATGGCCATTTGTTTACTTTCAAGCCTTCAAGACCCCAGATGTTTTGGGGTCTTTTAATCTTTTGATAGCCAGGCACCATGAGATTTCTTTACCACACTTGCTTATGCACACATTTGTCTTCAGTGATTATGTCAGGAAGGTTAGCATTATGGAAAGTCAATTTAATAGAACAAAGTGTTCCTGCAATGAGGATGTACTTGAATGTAGGTCCAATGTCCATCTGCTTATTAACACTAACCCTATAAGCATATTCACTTAGATCTATTTCCCCATCATCATAGGTAAATATATTTATCTATGTACATGCCTGTATCTAGACCTCCATAAGCGGCCCTTGCTTCTTATTGCTTTCCTCTATTTCTTTTTACTTTCCTCTTATCCACTATCATGCTCAGCCTTAATTTGGGTTTCAGTAATTTCTGTCATTTACAGTACTCTTGATCAATCCCTATCAGGTCTCTCACACCCACCTTGGCAATAATTTTGGATTGTTATTCCTTTGTCCCTGAGTTGATCAACAACACTTCCTTTCCCCCACTTCTCCCTCTCTCATGCCCCCCCGCCCCAGAGCCATCAGTCCCATTGTTTTCTCCTCCACACTGTTCATCCAGCCTATCTTATATAGATAGACTTGCAGAGATAATAATATGTACCAAAAAATATATTGCAAGGTGGAGCCACAAAAGAAAACAAAATGATGACAAAAATAAAATAATGTCTAGAAAAAAATATATAAGTAAAAAAATAATAATAACAAAAGAAAAACCTGTAAATAGTTCAAGGTCTGTTTGTTAACTTCCAGCAGTGTCCCCAGTTCAGTTTGATGGGGTGCCATACCCTGGCCCCAATGTATATCCTTGACACTTCCTCAGGAGCTCCATGCTTTGCTCCCCCTACTGCTCTGCTGCACGCCCTTAGTGTTTTGCCTCGGTGTGTTGGGGTCAGACAGGGTGCAATCTGGACCCTGTGTGTCCAGTGTTGTTCTGTAAGGCCCTGTTGGATGCCATGCTTCATAATGGGGCTGACTACATAGCCCTCTCTGTGCATTGGCTGTTTTCAGTGGGGATATCACCCTCAGGGCTCAGTGGGCCAGAATGCACTCCATTCTCTCTCCCTCCCCTTTCATTTGCTCTACTTCTTAAATGCTACATCTTCCCCACTATCATGATCCCAATTCTACCTACAAATCTGGCTAGATCAGAGGATGTGCCCTAGTACAGAGAGGAACTGGAAACAGGGAGTCCAGGACACATGATCCCTTCAGGAACAGTGGTGAGAATGCGGATACCAGGAGGGTGGAGGGAAGGTGGAGTAGAAAGAAGGAATAGATTACAAGGATCTACGTATAACCTCCTCCCCGGGGTAGGGACAACAGAGAAGTGAATGAAGGGAGACATTGGGTAGTGTAGGATATGACAAAATAATAATAGTTTATAAATTACCAAGGGTTAATGAGGGAAGGAGAACAGACAGGGAGGGGGGAATGGAGAGCTAATACCAAGGACTTAAATAGAAAGCAAATGTTTTGAGAATAATGATGGCAACAAATGTACAAATGTGCTTTGTGTACAATGGATATAGGTATGAATTGTGATAAAAAGTTTCAATGGAATGATTTAGAAACGTTTAAAACACCTCTATTCTCATGTATGCTTCATTGGTAATCAATTAGTCTTCTCTGCATAACTATTAGTCTCTTAAACCAGCGAGCCTCTGTTAACCAACTCTGCATTTCCATCTCTAGCACCATGACAAATATTCAGTAAAGGGGCTTTTTTTTTTGGCAGAGGAGGGGGGTAAGTAGATTTTTAACTGAGAGTCTCCTCCATAAATACAAATGTTGAACATGATAGGAATACTAACTTTTTTGTTTCTTTTGTCTGTCTTACCCCTGCCTTAAGGTCTTTATGCCCTGGTTGTCAAATCTAAACATGAAGGGAGTTGCTTTCTCTTTGTGCTCAGAGTTCAGTCCAGTAGAAGAGGGTTAGGTTGCAAATGCTCACAATAATAATAAAATTTTAAATTCAGTAATTGGATATTTGATTTTAGCACTTTCATATTCCTAAGACTGATAAAAATAAAGGAAAGGGGCCATAAAATTTCATTTCTCAGAAGAAAAGCCTAGCTCTAAGAAGTGTTAAAAAAACATGCTTGCACTATTTTCTCAAAAAAGAAAAAAAATTAAATATAATATAAGCAAGTCACAATATTAATTTACTCACAATATATATGGAGGAAAGAGCTGATTCTAGGCATAACTTACACATTTACTATGCTCGGGCATAAATCAAAACCACTCACTCTGGAGTATTTCTTGTGAAATAGTCCCACTTCCCATTAATTTTGCAAAGTGAAATTTCAGTCAAAGATTAAGCAGTTAATTTTTCAAATAGTAGAGTGAAGTCTCTCTTTTCTTAATGGAAGATGGTGAAAGAGCAATAAAATCCATTTCTGGTCTAAATGCAGTGACAAAACACTTACTTCAACAGATTGCAAAGATAATAACAAGAACACTCAGATTTGCTTAGATTATTATCTACCAGGTCTGTCGTGTAGAAGCTGAGTTTTCTTGTTCAAGGAAATGTGTGCATGTGTATGCATCTATGCAATTGTGTGTGTGTGTGTGTGTGTGTGTGTGTGTGTAGGGGCATGGGTCGTGGTGTTGGATAAATGTTGGTTGCTGACTACAGGGTTAGTGTTTCAAATTACCAGCTGCTCTTTGAAAGAAGGATGAGTCTGTCTGCACCTGAAAAGACTTATAGCCTAGAAATCTCTGTATAGGTTTGTTGTGAGTCAGAATCAATTCAATCAACCTGTGATTTTCTATTTGTATTTTAATATGTACATGTACATGTAAAGATACACAAAAATGTGGAAAATAGAATTAATAGATAGAACAATTTTTTCCATGAACCCTTTGAAGCCTTCTTGTACATGTGCTTGTGTACACAAACACAAACACACACACACACACACACACACACACACTTTTAAGGGGAAATCATTTCTCCCTAGAGATGTGAAAGCCAATTCAGTCCAAATGACTTAACTTCTTCTGATTTAAAAGAGTATTATGTCTCATTATCCCACTAGAATACTTGCACAGGGATCTAGCCTTTTGTTTGAATGATATAGTCCCTGTGATGGTGGATCAGGAGTCCCCTGTAAGGTGGAAATGGTTAAAGTGATTGACTGCTAACTGAAGGCTTGGAGGGTCAAGGTTACTTGTAGGTGCCTCAGAAAGAGAAACTGATGATCTAGTTTTTAAATGTCAGTTACTAAAACCCCAGGGAGCCCAGTTCCACTGCGAAACATATGAGGTCACCATGAGCTAGTGTCAGCTTAATCTCAATTGGTAACCAGTTGTGATAGATTATACCATGCCAACCAAGATGATATGAAATAGAAATTTTCTGCAACACATTCTATGCCCATTAGCCTTGTCTTATAACTTCATGCCATCTACATTTTAGTTCTTTGAAAATATATTATCATATTATTGTTATAATTTCCTATCAAAGTCTTAAAACTAGTGTGCATTTAGCCATAAATATAAAACACCAATTTAAAGGTATTCTTTCATTTCAACCATCAAGAAATGCCTTTTAACATGTTTACTAAATTTTAAACTTGTGCATTTTTTCACTGGCTTTTCTTGGCTATTTTCCAAAAATGTGCGAAAACACTCCAAAAGTGAATGTCATCTCAGAAAAGGAAGGCATGGACATACAGTCATGAAACAAAAGAAGGAAGTGTTCACATTCTGCTTGTAATTCACTGAAAGCATCCTCTTCTCTCCCAGTGAAAGAATAAGATGATTACATATTCAGTTGTCCTGAAATAATTAAAAGGTCATCCATTTCCTGTCATGGAAGTGATATGGTTTAATTACACTCTATGACTGTATTGACCAGGACATCAAGGGTACACTATTCTGCTGAGAGGTTATTATCTTAACATCAAACTACTGTCCAGTGAGGTAGATGAAGTCTGGATGAAGAGACCTGTGCACATATGGCTACAAAAATATCTGCAGGAATATGGAAGGGGCAGATATGGCTGCCATCAGAGAGAATTTAAGATTAACTTCTGAAGCAAAAATCAGAGCAATGTGCAATTTAAATATACTACCATAAAATATAGATACCAAAATATTATAGATAGCCTTGAGAAGAATTGAAATCCTAAAACACGTCTTTGTGATCATGAAAAACTCTTACATGGGCCCAGAGGCAATTATGCAAACAGAACAAGGGTGTGCTTCATGGTTTAGACTCAGGAAAAGTATACAGCAGGGTTGCATCCTATCACCATACTTATTCAATCTGTGTGTCAAGCAAATCATCACAGTATCTGGATTATAGAAAGAGGATTGCTGAGTGAGGATTGGAGAAGGCATATACACAGATGACACAACCTTACTTGCTGAAAATGAAGAGGACTTGAAGGGATTGCTGATGAAAATCAAGGATTGCAGTCTATGGTATGGATTACAAGCTCAATGTTAAGAAAAACAAAATCCTCACAGTGAAACCAATAGGTACTATTACAACAAGTGGGGAAAATATTGAAGTTGTCAAATTCCACAAACACTTGGATCCACAAACACTGCTCATGGACACACCAGATCTCCTGTTAACACACATAGAGTAATAGTATTCATAGCCCACACAGAGTAATAGCATTCATAAAACATATAGAATAATAGCATTTGGTAAATTCCATTAGATATGTTAAGCCCACTTGATAGAAGAAAGTGGGTATACATAAGAAAGATTAATAAAAACACATGTCAATGCAGTAATTCAAACCTCTCTCTATAACCCACTTATATTTATTGTGTGACTTCCAGTGGAAACCTTAGAAGTAACGTCAACAGAATTCATGGCTGCAGTGCTTTTAATGCATCTCATATGAAGTATTCCATGAGTGGTTTGATCATCTTACTGCATTTCACTTGTGAGCAAAACTTGCACGCGAAGTTGTAACCCAGAGGAGAAAGGATAGTGTGTGACCCACTTCTGTTCCTGGATCCTGAACTGTACAAAAGAGAAGAAAACCCCCCTCTTTGGAGTTTCTCCTGGTGATGGTTGGAGAATCCCAATCCAGATTCACAAAGAAGGGACAATACATACCAATGTCAGCCAAGATATTTTATACATAATTAAATGGATACGATAATTGTTTCATATTGCTATGTAGGAGCTCTGGTGTCATAGTGAGCTGCTAATCATAAGGTTAGGAGTTTGAAACTCTCCATCTCTCCATGAGAGACAAATGAAATCTTTGAAAGATTAGACTTTTTGCTCCATGAAGCATTGCCATCTTGAAAATCCATAGGAACAATACTACTCTGTTTTCCAGGGATGCTAAGAGTCAGAACTGACTAGGCTGCACTGAGTTTTGAGTTTGTTTTTTCTTGTGGCTACCATAACAAAATGATTACAGACTTTGTTCTCCTAGTTAGCTGCCATCAAGTAGATCCCAAATCATGGTCACCTAATGCACCATGGGTTCAGACCATTGTGAGCTATAGGGTTTTCAGAAATTGATCCACAGAACTTTCTTCCTAATTTGTCTTAGTTTAGAAGTTCTACTTAATCTTGTTTGGCATCAGAGCAGCCCTCAAGGACCCATGGGTGGGTGATAGCTACACATGAGGTACTTTGCCTAAGAATGGAGTCCAGTCCCCCATTGAAGGTAAGAACTTTACCACTGAACCAATATTGTCCCCATCACCCCTATCACAGAGAGAATGATTAAAGCAACAACAACAACAAATAGTAATCCTCACCAGTCCCTTTTTACATGTATGGGACAGGGGCTGCCTTTGAGTCAGTTCTGTCTCATAGTGTCTCTTTAGACAGGTAAAAACAGTCCATGTGAGTTTCTGAGATTTCACTCTCTAGAAGAGTAGGAAAAGCCTCATTTTTTTCCTGAGGAGTAACTGGTGCTTTCAAACTACTGACCTTATGGTTAGTAGTCTGACACATTTCCTATATGGCAAAGATTCTTATGTACTGACTCAGCGATTCTCTAGAATAGGATAAAACTGTTCCTGTGCTTCCATAACTCTTTATGGAAGCAGTAAGCTCCGCCTTTCTCCTGAGGGGTGGCTAGTAGTTTTGAAGTGCTTATCTTGAAGATTAAAGCACAACACAGAAACACTATGCCATCAGGACTCCTTAGTGGGATATTATTTAGCCTGAATCTCTAGGGGGTGCAAATGATCAAGTATTTGACTACTAGCTGAACAGTTAATTATTCAAATCCACCTGAAGAACCTCAATGGTAGGCCTGGAGATCAATTTCCACGAGGTCAGTCTTGGAAAGCCTGTGATATAGTCCTAGTTTGTACACACGGAGTCACCATGAATTGGAATCAGCTTAATGACAATAAACTACATTCAACCTAGGAAAAATATGTAATTAGATGAACATAAGATTTGTTCACAAAAAATTGTACTACAAGGTGGCAAGGAACAATGTTCCAAAGGAAGCACAGTTGAATCTGTGCAGGTGCTAAGAGCAGGGTCATTCCTTTCTACCATGAAGTCTTTGGAAAGTGCTGTGGGTTTCAGGTTTCATTAAGCCCTAAGAAATAGGAAGATTGTTTTAAAATTAAAAAGCAAAGGAAGTAATTTTTAAAATAAATAATCATCACTAACTCCTTCCAACCTAACTCTTTCTAAGAAACCATGGTGATGAAAGAAGAAGTTCAAGCTGCACCAAATTCATTAGTCAAAAGAAGTCTCCAGGAATTGATGGAATACCAATGAAATGTTTCAGCAAGCTGATGAAGAACTGTGAGCAGTCACATGCCTATGCTAGGGAATTTGGAAGACAGGTACTTGGCCAACTGACTGGAAAGAATCCATATCTGTACCCATTCCAATGAAAGGTGACTCAACAGAAGGCTGAAACTACAGAACAATACCATCAATACCTCATGAAAGTAAAACTTTGCTTAAGCCCATTCAACAAAAACTGGATGTGGAACAAGGGATGTCATTGTTGATGGATCTTGGCTCAAAGCAGAGAATACCAGAAAGATAGTTGCTTGTGCTTCATTGACTGTATAAAGGCCTTCTATCGTGTGGACCATAATAAACTATGTATGATATTGAAAATAACAGAAATTCCATAACACTTTATTGTACTCATGGGGAACTTGTATATGGAACAAGAGGCAGTTGTGCAAACAAAAAAAAACCAGGGGATATTGCATGATTTAAAATCAGTAAAGTCGAGTGTCAGGTTAATATTTTGTTGCCACACTTGTTTAATCTGTATGCCAAGCAAACCATCAGAGAAACTGGATTCTATGAAGAAGGATATGGCATTAAGATGGGAAGGCTTATTAACAACCTTGTGATATTTAAATGATACGATCTTGCTTGCAGAAAATGAGGAAGATATGAGACACCTTTTTATTAAGAACTATGATGGACCAATAGGTAACATTATGACAAAGAGAGAAACGTTTGAAGTTGTCAAGCATTTTATCTTTCTTGCAGTTAGGAGATCAAATATGTATTGCATTAGGTAAATCTGTTGTACGTCACTGTAGAGTATTATAAGGCAAAGATGTTAATTTGAGGAGTAAGGTGTGCTTGGCCCTTGGTATTTTTGATTGCATCATGCACATGTGAAAGTTGGACATTGAATAAGGAAGCCCAAAGAAGAATTGATGCATTTGAATTATGGTGCATGACTGATAAGAGGACAAGTCGCTATGGATTAGAGGAAGTAAGTCCAGCATGCTCCTTAAAGGGAAGGATGTCAAGTCTTCATCTTACATACTTTGAACATATTGTCAGAAGAGACCAGTCCCTGGAGAAGGACACCAGGCTAGGTAATGTGGAGGGGCAGTGAAAAAGAGGCCGAGCATTGCAACATGGCTGCAATGATGGGTTCAGGCGTAGCAACAATCATGTGGATGGAACAAGATGCACTGTTTCATTCGGTTCTGTATAGCGTCACTAGGGTTCAGAACCAACTTGTGCCCCCATGGCACATGCAGTCAAATGAAATGACATGCGACATCCTTTTTTGGAGAGAAAGAAAGAAAGAAATGATAGTGTTGGAAATGTTCTGAACCTTTCAGCCACCAATCAGTGCATCAAATTGAAAATCTGGAACAAAGTTCAATGGTAGCTCAGCAGAACACAATAAAAAGTAAAGTTAAAAGATACTTTATAAGTGTTTAAAATAATCATGCTATATGATAGAGGCAGATCAGATGAAGGAAAAGGTGATGTCATTTCATAAATAGTCTTAGAGTGTTTGATTATTTAGGGAAGCAAAAAAAATCCTATTTAGATTCTCACTTAAAGCCACTCATCAAATAAATTCTCAGATTAATTAAACATTCAAGTGGGAAAATGCCAGTTTATAGAAAGTCAAAAAGAAATTGAAATAAAATATTATCATCATCAGAGGAAGTAGGATTTGCTAAATTTAGAAAGAGAATACTATGTTGGGCTAAGCTAAAATATTAAAGTTCCTGCTCATTCAAAATAAGTAAATAAAACAAAGTTAAAAAGCAAACATCAAATTTGGAGGACTGTAGTCACAGGAAATCCTATATAAACCAAGTACTCATATACTTCCACCAAATCGAATTTTAAAATGCTGAAGCCCCACAGATAAATTGACAAAGGATGTGAATAGGCAATTTCCAAAAAGGAAATATAACTAATCAACAAATGTGTGGAAAATGCTTTCCTTCACTAGCAATCATTGAATGGCACATTAAAATGACAATGAAGTCACATTTGACCCCTATCAAATTAGCAAAGATTTTTTTAAATAATAATATCTACTACTGATGAGGGACCAAGAAAGGGGCACTTTCTTATATTGCCAATATTTTGATAAAATCCCTTTGGAAAGCAATTTGGCAAAGAGCCTTATAAATGTATATTCTCTCTAACTCAGTAATTCCACTTTTGAGAATGAGCCTAGGAAAACAACTCTGAATATGGAAGAACTTCATTTAGAAAAGCAAAAAAAAAAAAAGCATATGAGAAAAATATGAATACTACACCCAAACAAAATAGTTACAAAAAGTATAAAATATCCTCACCCCATTAATATAATGCCAAAAATATGTTTTAAAAGAATATGCAAGTATGTAGGAAATGCAAAGGTAATGATGTAAAATTTTAAAAGAGCTGGATAAAAAATTATATTCATGTGATTCACATTTACAGTGGAAGCAAAGAAAAGATTATAGAAGTAAATAGTACCATTATCTGTCTTTGGTGGGTGGAGCCATAATTGATATTTTATTTTTAATCCAAAGACTTGCAAGCTATCTTGGTGCCACAACTAGCTCTCTTTTTGTCATTATTTTCCAATTCTTATAGTTGTCACATAAAAATTTATTAAGAACATCTATGTGTTTTGATGTTCAAAATGAACCTATTTTTCTCAAGTGTTTCAAGAAATACATTTTCCTCATTTTATAATTGTAAGCATGCCTTTTGTTTTTGATTTGTTGTGGTGGGGTGGTTAGTATGTAAATAAAAGAAGAATTACAGATTTGCAGAGAATAGTCAAACAGAGAATTGTCAGATAACAGTCAAACTACTGTCCCCTGCAGATAAGGCTTACCTGTCTCAGCCTATTCAATCCTTATGGCTGATAACCACACTCATCCTACCATGTCTCTGCTTGCTCATTGTTTCACCCATAAACTTTGAAATTCAATTAAGAAGTGGTGAGGTTAGAAAGAAGAAAACCCTACTCTAGCTTTTGACACATCTAGTGTTCAAAGTCAAAATTGATTTTTTGTGTTCAAAAAGGTCCCAAGCATCATATATGGCTCTAATCTTATTATTAATAACTTTTTATCATACTTTTTGTGTGTGTGACATCACTGCCCTGGTGGGAGTAGGAAGCCCAGCCTTGCTTCTGGAGAGCTGCTGCTGAATTTGAACTGTCAACCCTGTGGGCCGTAGTCCTGCATACAACCACTAGGCCACCAGGGCTCAGTCTATTAATTACTTTTTAAACTGACCATTTAAAGGTAACATTTGCAAATCATTTTAGGACATGCTTTTGCAAATAGTTCTCAGCAATTCGCCATATGACTTTGCTTTGTTGGGTTTGGCAACATGAAGTCTGAGGTTCAGTGAAGGAGCCAGGAGAGTGGAGTTCATGACTCCCACCAATTTGACACCCAGAGTAGGTCCAGACTAGGGTGGGATCCTCAGGCTCACTGCCTGGTCGTGGGAACCAGAGGGAGCATCCTGCCTTGGAGAGCAGAGCTGAAATGGAGCTGAGGACTGGCGGTTGAATTGTGGGCTTTAAGGAATAAATAGTCCACTTCCCTTGCCAATGTCTAATTTCCCAAAATCTCACATAGGAGCTCTCCCTTCTGATAGTAAGAAACCTTCCCTGCAAACCAAGGGTCAGACCCTATCTTAGTCCCTTAGGGTTCTCATAACCAAATACTACAAAGTTTGCAGCCCCAAGGAACAGAGATTTATTTGTTTGTAAAATTAGATTTCCTTGATAGAAGAGAAATAGCTTACTCTTTTTTACAGTTTCACCATATTTTATGTTTTACCTATATTTCTTTTATCATTTTAAAGTAATTTTATTGGGGACTTAGTATAGCTCTTATCACAGTCCTTAGACCCATTCTTTGTGTCAAGCACATTTGTACATTTGTTACCACCATCATTTTCAAAACACTTGTTTTCTACTTGAGCCCTTGATATCAGCAACTCATTTTCTCCCTCCTCCATCCTCTCACCCTCATGGACCCCTGATAATTTATAAATTACTACTATCTTGTCATATCTTACACTGACTGATGTCTCCCTTCACCCAATTTCCTGTCATTTGTCCTCCTGGGAGGGGGTTATATGTAGATCATTGTGATCAGGGCCCCCTCTCTCCCCCCACCTTCCTCTTACCCTCCTGGTATTGCTACTCTAAGTATTATTCCTGAGGGGTTTATCTGTCCTGGATTCCCTGTACTTCCAGCTCCTATCTGTGCCAGTGTACATGCTCTGGTCTAGCCAGAATTGTAAGGTGGAATTGGGTTTATGATAGTTAGGGGTGGTGTGGGGGAGCATTAAAGAACTGAAGGAAAACTGTATGTTTCATCAGTGCTATACTGCACCCTGACTAGATTGTCTCTTCCTTGTGACTCTTCTGTACAGCGATGTCCAATTGTCTACAGATGGGCTTTGGGTCTCCACTCCACACTTCCCCTCACTCATATTGATAGAATTTTTTGTTCTGGGTCTTTGATAGCTGATCCCTGATCCCATCAACACTTCATGATCACACTGGCTGGTGTGTGCTTCTTCCATGTGGGCTTTGTTGCTTCTCAGTTAGTTGATCACTTGTTTATCTTCAAGCCTGTAAGATCCAGGATGCTCTATCTTTTGATCACCGGGCACCGTCAGTTTTCTTCACTACATGTGCGTATGCGTGGTTTGTCTTCAGTGACTGTGTCAAGAAGGTGAGCATCGCAGAATGTAGGTTATTAGAACAAAATGTTCTTGCATTGAGGAAGTGGCAGTCCACTAAAGTGGTGTCAATTTGAGAATTAAGATTGTAGAGGTGGAGTCTAACCTGTCAATCTGAAGAAAGCCAATGAGACCTTTGTGTGGGTATGGCCTTCTCCTGACAATTCTAGGAATGTGTAATTTCTTCTTGAAGGCAGAGACACTATCTCTCTCAGTTCACATCCTTGGAGACTCTCTACTGAAAAAAAAAAAACTGACTTCCTGAGGAGAAGTCACATAGAGCTGAGTGCCCTGAGCCAGACAAGTCACATGGATGCAACCAGCCCCCTGAAGCCAGAGGAGCCAATTGGAGACACCTGCCAGTGCTGAGCTGTCTATAACGCCACTGGATCCAAAGCTTTCTTCCCATCTGGCTTGCGATCATCATGCATTTGCCATCATTGCATGTGTTTTGTGCGTCTGAAGACATTAAAGACTAGTATCAGGCATATGGGTTAATATCAGACTTAAGGGCTTGGACTGGTCTGGGTTGGAATTCTTTCTCAATGTATAATTACCTCTTCTGTAAAATTCTCTCCTATATACATATCCATGTTTATGGATTTGTTTCTCTAGTCTACCCAGGCTAACACTGAGGGTGTACTTAAGTAGAGGCCCAATGACTGTCTGTTGCCTTAACATATAAATACATGTACATAGATCTATTCTGCCATAATTACATAAAAATATATTTACACATGTACATGCCTGTATCTAGACCTCTATAAATGTCCTTTGCCTCCTAATTCTTTCCTCTATTTTCTTTTACTTTCCTCTTGTCCCACTAGTATGTTCAACCTACATTTGGGTTTCAGTAATCCCTCTTGGTTATATTGCCCTTGATCAAGTCCCACTAGGCATCCTACACTCTCCTTACTCTCTATTTTAGATCATTTGTTGTTCTAGGTCACTTGTTCCTGGGTTGATTGTCACCCCCTTCCTTTCCCCTGCATCCCCCTCTCCTGTGTCTCCCCAGAACAATTGGTCCCATTGTTTTCTCTCCAGATTGTTTATCCCACCTAGCTTATCTAGATAGACATGCAGCAACAAAAGTGAGCACACAAAAAAGAAAAAGCAAAATATAACAACAACAAACAGCACCAATAGCAACGCAAAAAAAAAGAAAAGAAAGAAAAGCCTATAAATTGCTCCAGGTCTGTCTGTTCACCTTTGTGAGTGTTTTCTGGTCAAGTCTGAGGGGTGCCATTCCCTGGCCCCAAAACCTATTTTCGGTATTCCTCAGGAACTTTGTTGCTTTGTTCCCCTTGCTGCTCATTTGCATGCCCTTAGTGTCCACCCCAGTGTGATGGGATTGGATCAGGCACAATTCCCACACTACATCTCCATTGTTGTCTCCTGTGGTACTCTGGGTCAGTGAGAAATGTTGTGTCTCGTGATGGGCAAGCCCTCTGGTTTTCTTTGTGCATTGGCGGCTCTGAGCAGGAATATTGTCCTCGGGGCTTGGTAGGCCATGTTGTGTTCCGCTCTCTCTCCTTCCCTCTTTGTTTGCTCCTGTATGCTCTGATCAGATGTGCCCCTCTCCCTTAGCTGTAGCTTCAGTGTTGTCCTCTAAAGTGCATTCTTCTGGAGGAAACGAGAGGGGGGTTTCTATTTCCCCTTCCCATTCTTCTGGGGAGATGGGGGGTGGGCAGTATGAAAACTTCGGACAGCCAGTACATTTTTGGTATTCCTTGGCTTATAGACAGACCCTCTTGTGCTTCCTTCCCGTAGGGTGCAACTTTCTTCCTGTATGTCCTCTTTCTTAAAATGTCATCCAGAAGAGGTTAGGATGAGAATGCACCGTCCTGTAGGCTGACGTCTTGAATGTAACTGCTATCATCTTCAAAGAAACACTCTTGCCCTCAGCAAGTTCAAATTCACAGGTACAGCAGATGTTGTGCACCTCCAGGGAGATGAAGTACCACTTGAGATTTTAGTCTTTGTCTCACATTTCCCCTACCTCAAACCCAGTTTTAGACACAAATTTCAACTTTGGCATATTAATTTCAAGTACATGATAAAATAGTGAAATATGATCTCATACTATCTCTTCAGGAACCAGGGTGCCTGCACATAGATGCAAATACAAGTTGGGGTAGGGGAGGGAGTGGGGTTGTGCAGGGGAAAATGCACTGGGATGAATTTTTGCAGTATATAGTTTTAAAGATGACCCACTGATTGGTGTTATGACTGCTTCTCAACAGACAGGTCAGGGCTTCCACATACCTCTTGAGGTAGCCAATTCAAGCCATAACAGACCCTCTCAGCCACTGAAGAAATCCCATACTTCCAGCATGATTGCCTCGAATTGAGCTTGAAGTTCCCTTTAAGATATGAGATGTCTGTGAATATGTCAATTCACTTTCATCGACTGGTTCACGGCCATGTTGCCTTGGGCCAGAGATTCTGACCACCAGATACACAACTGCATGGCAAATGGCTCTGGCATGTTTCTTCTTACCTTAAAAAGATAACCTTCTACCACAGTGCTAGCCTAGAATAGCTAGGAGCCCCAGAAAGCAATTTAATTTTAGTGTAAAAGGAATCAAAATGAAATGTAATTTAAAAATTCAGCTGCTCTGTTTCATTAACCACATATTATGTTTCATCACAAGCACTGGCTACTCTATTGGACAGCCCCAATAAAGACCATTCCAGAAAGTTCTATTGTCGTATTCTAGAAGACAGAGTTTCTGAGAGATACTGGATGGGTGAATGCCTCCTTTTCTAAGACAATGCAACTTAAAGGATCTAACTAAATAAAAAAAAACTCCCAGGAGGAGGCTTCATCCACTGTTAATATTTAATTAATTTTTCCCTTTGGTCCTACATAAAATACCGCTCATCTGTGGTCAGTGGTTGCCTGCAGACTTTGTCATTTTGCTTACTGACCACACATTCTCATTGACCAATTCTAAATTGGATTATTGTGAGTTTTAAAAGCGCCTGAGCAGCAGAAAGTGGCGGTGGTGGCAGGCAAAGGGGAGATTGATAGCAGAATAAACAGGGGAAGTGACAAGACCGGAGGCTGAATTGATCACTGTCAGCGGGTCCGTGGTCAGCTGTCTGCCCTTTGGTGCCCAAAGTAAACATCAGAATAATGTTTAGACAAACACATTTGATTTTTGAGGTAATGGGTATGTCAACTAAATGACAAACCTTAGAAAGGTCAAAGGGATATCCATTTTTCAGACTTTTTCAACCATTAATCGTTGATTTTGGTAACAGTGCACTTCTAGGCAGAGGAGGAAGAATAGGCAGCTCCTAGGTATTGCACAGAATCTCCTGGCCAGCAATACTTCTTTCCATAATAACATTTTGTTATAAGCACAAAGTTCCTTCCTTTCTTTTTTGAAATCATTTTATTGGGAGCTCATACAACTCTTATCACAATCCATGCATACATCTGTTGTGTCAAGCACTTTTGTACATTTGTTGCCATCATTATTCTCAAAACATTTTCTTTCTACTTGAGCCCTTGGGATCAGCCCCTCATTTTCTCCTCTCCCTCTCGCACCCTCCCTCCCTCATGAACCCTTGATAATTTATAAATTATTATTTTTTCATGTCTTACACTGACCAATGTCTCCCTTCACCCACTTTTCTGTTTTCAGACCCCCAGGGAGGGGGTTACATATAGATCATTGTGATTGGTTCCTCCTCTATCCCCCACCTTACCCTTACCCTCCTGGTTTCACTACTCTCATTATTATTCTTGAAGGGTTTATCTGGATTCCCCATGTTTCCAGCTCTTATCTGTACCAGTGTGCATCCTCTGGTCTAGCCAGATTTGTAAGGTAGAATTGGGATCATGATAGTTGGGGGAGGGGGAAGGAAGCATTAAAGAACTAGAGGAAAGTATATTGTTTCATTGGTGCTATACTGCACCCTGAAAAGTTCCTTATTTCAAAACGACCCTTTCACCAGATGCAGAATTTCATTTGTCTAAAGATGACCTCCTATGTAATATTCTGATGAATCCAAAAGAAGAGACCTAGTCTATTAAAATATGCTAAAATCATATTAATGTTGCCCAAGAATAATAATGAGACAAAGCACTTCAAAGTCATTCATGACCAGCCATTAGCTTTTAAGAAATGTGTAATGCTGTTCTCCAAACGGTATATCAATTGTGGATCACAAAGACCCGAAATCATAGTTTGGTACAAGTCTTTGTTTGCTGGGTCATTTTTACTCTGATGTGTTTTTCTTTAAAGATCACACATTAACTACAATTTGAGAGACCATTCATCATTGATGGCAACAATCCTGAGAGCCCTAATATTAAACTGATCTTTCTGATCACACAAGCAATTTTTCTTCTCCCCACCCTCACCTCCTCCACCCTGAAGGATATGGCAGCTAGAACCAGCCTGGAATGGAATGTGGTAGAGAGATCTGCTCTCCTTAGAAAGGAGTGAATTCTAACTCTAGCTTTCATAGAAGAATGCCCTGGTAACTGCCTTCTGCTGACACTAACCCATCAATCCATGGATGTCCTTTTACTTGACCAAGTGCTGGGAGTGTGTGAGTGTGTGACAGAGTAGGAGGGACTGCAAAGAAGAAATGTTAGCAAGACTGAGATCTCTAGAAGCATGTCATGTCCCTGATGACGGAAGGAAACCGTTATTCATAAGAAGACCAGGAATAGCAAGGAGCTGTGCCATGAAAGTTGTGAGAAAGGGGACTAGGTGTGGTTCAAGTTCAAGAAGGTCTCCTGGGAACATGTCTAGCTTGACCTTGAAGACAAGATGGACTTGATTCTAAGGGAAGACTTGGGTGTCCTGAATGACCTGGCCAGATAGGAATAGACCCTTCCTCAAGGATCACTAACTTCTTGACAGTCTTGAAGAAGTCAATTCAATCCAACCTACAGTCTGGCGCAACCTTTTTCCATGGACATTCAGACGAGATGAAAGATGAGGTTCTTCCACTCATGGTTCATGACCCAGGATCCCTAATGAAATAATGTCTACCTGTTAGCTTGCAAGCCACAATGTCTGAAGTTCCCAAACACCAGCCATTTCTCAGGAGAAAGACAAGGCTTCTACTCCTGTAAAGAGTTATTCTCAGAGACTCATGGGGGCAGTTCCCTCCTGTCTTACAGGGTTGCGATCAGTCAGCATCAACTTGACAGCAGTTAGTTGTTAGTTGAGAGGGCATCTTGAGAGAAGCAAAGAAAGCCCACAGGCCAAGAGAACCCAGAGTCTGAAACAACCAATGTGAAACATGAGCTGCGACTCTGCCCCTCACTAGTTGAAGACATTGGGTAGCTCATTGAGTTCACTTGCACTTCGATTTGTTCTTCAGTAAAAATTGGCATGGGTTACCAAGTCAGCCTTACTTCCTTTGAGAATTAGATTAAATGATTTGTGTGAAGTTGTCAGTACTGTTATCAGTAACTAGTAAGGATGCAAAAAAAAAGCCTGTCTCACTACAACCACCACCAGCACCATCATCATGCTCTCCCAGTTAACAACATGACAGTTCCATGTTTTGCTTTGGAAATTAATAAACAAAGACTATAGAGCTCTGTCAAGAAGATAGGGTTCAGAAAACCAAGTAGAAATTTGTTCCCTAATACATCTAGTAGCATCATATCCCATATTTTTTGGACCATAAAACACTTTCCCCTCCCAAAAAAAGTGTGTGTGTTGGGGGGGGGGGTGGAGATAAAGGTGCATCATATAGTCTGAAGATATGGTACCCCAGAATATTTTAGTATACTGGCACTATTTGGCTGATAATATTTTTTCTTGTTTTCCTGCTCTAAAAACTGGGTCTTATGGGTGTGTTTTAGGGTCTGAAAAATACAGTTTTCTAGTCTAAATGGAGCAACAATCCAAGTGGCCATTGGCAGATAAATGTCAAAACAAAGTGTGGTCTATTGATGCACGTAAAGGTGGAACAAAGTTCTCTTGCATGCTATGAAACAGAGCTTTGAAAATACCATGCCTAGTGAAAGAAGTCAGATGCAAAAGGACAAAGAGTGGGCAATTCCACTAGAGAAGAACTGGATATGTAGAACAGACAAGCCATGGACATGTGTTAGTAGGCTAGAAATTGCCAGGAGCACTTGAGGAGAAAATGGAAAATGATTGTTTAATGGGTCTTGGATCCTATTTGGGTTGATGAAAAGGTTTTAGAAATAGATTGCATTGATGACACAACAGTTTGAATGTAACCCGTCCTATGAATTACATTAAAATTATATAACATCTTTCATAGCTATATATTGTGCTGCTGTCCTTTCTTCATGTATCAAATCCATCCCGACTCCCAACAACCGCAGTAACAGATTAGAGCTGCCTGTTTGATTTTCCAGCCTGTGATATATAGGGACATTGAGTCTTTCTAGTCTTTTTCCATTAGAGCCATGAGGTGGGTTCGAAGTGCCAGTCTTTTTAGCAGCCAGTAACTTAGTCTTTGCACCATATAACCGTTACCATGGTCATGCGCATATGGCCACACTGAACAGGAAATATTTTAAAGAGAGAGCAAGAGAACATAGAGCTGTATGTAGCCTTTTAATCCTCAAAGCAGTAAAATGTATTTCAAAAGCTAACACCCATGTTTACAAACAGAAAAATCAACTTCAAAATCAAGGATCAAGTTCCCCTCCTAATATTCCGAATTGAAGACCTTCATTGGATGGCTATGTTCAGTGTAGATTCATCACATTAAAAATAACTGGTAGACAGACTTAGGAGCAATACTAAATAATCAAAAGTCTGGACAAGAGACACTGCCAAAAAGTGGCTAGAAGTAGAGTTACGGTGAACTAGGAGAAATTCTATGCAAGGAAAGAAGAGGTTACTGAGATCTCTGATCTCGCCACACAGGCTCTTTTAAGATATATAGATATAGATGTATGTATGTGTGTATCTATGTGTGTGTATATTTGTATATCTGTGTGTATACATAGATTATAGAGATAGATGATAGATAGATAGATAGATAGATAGATAGATAGATAGATAGATAGATAGATAGATATCCTTACACAATTCTTCATCATGATTCATTTAAGAACAAAAAGAGCAGCGATCCTCAAACCACTGGAATTCTGAAAGCCAGTGATTAGCAAATTGCAAACTGTGACACATTCATGCATTTCCATTGGTTTTCCAAATTTCAGTGTGTGGAGAAAAATCAAACCTGCATGTAGCACTTACTCCTATCTATAGGGGAAGCTATCGTCTCCATCATTTGGGAGATAGAAAGCAAACTAGTGTTTACTGGAGAAGGAAACCAAAGAGAGTTTTCATCCACATGGCAGGTGAGCCCACGACAGAGTCCATCAATAGTGAGGTCTATCAGCAGGACTCTCTGCAGAGAGAGGCATGAGACAACCCCTAGCCTAGGGAAGCCCAGACTAGTCACAAAGTGTCTCTCCACATGCTACAACCCAGTCCTATGAATTACATTCACAATGTTTGCAGCCATCACCATGTCTAGAAGTGTAACTTTACTTGAAAGAAAAGTTTAATTACCAAGGACAGCTATGAAGGTACTGCTGCATTATTTAGAAGAGACCAGCCCAGGTAGGAAAGGCTCATTCCAGGAGGCCTGAGCTCTCAGCTGCAGTCCACAAGTACATGTAAAAAATTTCAGCAATTCCTTAATTTAATGTTATAATACTTTCCTGTTGTTTAGATGCTTGCATTGAAAAAAGAGGTATTTCAGTAGTGGCCTCCTCACCTTTCTATGTGGGATAGTCACATGTACACTCACCTGCCAGGGAAGGCTTGAGTTTTGCTATGTTACTTAGCAGGTTTTCGTAGAGTTTCCAGGCTGAGCAGCAATAGGAAGTAAGTCCTGGAAATTCATGTCAAAAATCAGTCCATGTTTTATGACTCAGGACTGTCCAATGTGCAACCTGTCATTGGAATGGTGCATCGTGAAAACCCAAACTAAACTCACTGACATTGAGTTTCTGCCTGGCAGTGACACTGTAGAGCAGGGGAGAACTGTCCCTGTGGGTTTCTAAGATTAACTGTGGGAGTAGAGAGTTTTCTTTTTCTGTCAGGAATGGTTGATGGTTTTGAACTGCTGACCTCATGGTTAATAACCCAAGATATGACGACTTACCACCGGGGCTTCTGGTATAGGGCAGGCAGTGTGTTAGCCCACTTTGAACCGGGTGGGAGTGGGAGGACCATCATGAGGTGGAGGCCAATTCAATGCAGACAATGATCACAAAGGTTTATATAAGGTAGGAGTTTGTGAATTTGTAGACTAACAAATGGTAATAATGCCGGGCATGTGCGCTTCCTGTGAGTGTCCGAGACTGGAACTCTTTACAAATATCTCAAAGAGGATGGCAGCAACTTGGAGGCAGGTGCAATTTAGAAAGTGTATGGGAGACAGTTAATCTGGATTACTATCCTTCAATGCTGTTTTTGTTAAGTATCCTTGAAGATACTTCTAACCCTGTGTACAGCATCATGAAATGCTGCCCCATCCTGCTGCAGTCTCCAATCTTTCTTATGTTTGAGCCCATTGTTGCAATCATTGTGTCAATCCATCTTGTTCAGGACTTTCGTCTTTTTCCTGTCTACATTACTACGCATGCGGTCCTGCTCTAGAGTCTTATCCCTCATGGTAGCATGTCCAAGGTCTTTCCAGACATTGTTCTATGGAGCACTTGGGCTTCACTTCCTCTAAGATCTGTGTATGATTATAACAGTACATGGGATAACACACACACACAAACTCAGTGCCAGCAAAACCATTCTGACTCTCACTAACCCTTACAGAAGCAGGCAGCGTCTTTCTCCCATGGAACACCTGGCCAATGCTTAACCCCCAGTGCCACCAGGGCTTCTTAGTTCATGGTATGTGGTGGGTTTAAAAGATAGGTGAGTGCCTATCTTGTGTATATTCAATAAACTTCACCAACAACACAGTTTAAATCCACTAGCAGCTCTGCGTGAAAAAGAGTAAGCTGTCTGCTCCTAGAAAGAGATACATCTAGGGACACCCTGGAGAGCAGCTCCACTCTGTTCTATGGAGTCACCATGAAACAGAATCAACAGGATTTGTACAAGCAAAGGATCTAGGGCCATGGCCTGGCTTTTCCTTTTGTCTCTGTAAGTGGCTGACGCGTTGACACTCTCTCATCCATGATTTGTGAAAGCTGAATCTGTTCACTGTTCAGGCAGCAGGTGGGCATGGTGCTGTAAGAACCTGTGAGATACACAGGCAGCACGTACACAGAGACACTTGTATGGGACCCATTGACATAAATTACACAAAAAGCTTTCATCATAAAAGAAGAAAGAAGGACAGTTATCCTGACCTATGATTTTGACTAACTCAACTAGGGTTTAGGAAAACAAGAGGTCCACCCAAATTTCCCTCCTCTATCTCAGAGAGCATCAGCTAACACTCCCTTTCATTCATAGGTTTCTGAATGCCTGAAGTGCCACAAGTGGGACTTCAAACAGAAGTGCCACGAACAGAAGATTATTCGCTCAATAGCTTCTCACTGCCATCCAGTCGATGCTGCCCCATACCCAATAGAACAGGATAGATCAGTTCCCTGTGAGTTTCTGAATCTCTCGTTCTCTCTCTCTCTCTCTCTCTCTCTCTCTCTCTCTCTCTCTCTCTCTCTCTGAAAAAGAATCATTTTATTTGGGGATTTTTACAGCTTTTATCACAATCCATCCATCCATCCATTGTGTCAAGCATCTTTGCACTTATGTTGCATTATCATTTTCAAAACATTTTTTTCTACTTGAACCCTTGGTATCAGCTCATTCTCCCACCCTCCTCCCCTCCCCCATGAACCCTTGATAATTTTTTTAATGTTTCATGTCTTACACCACCCGCTGTCTCCCTTCACCCACTTTTCTGTTGCCTGTCCCCCTGCATGGGGCTTATATGTTGATCATTGTGATTAGTTTCCCCTGTATCTCTTTAGGGGAGTAGAAAGTCCTGTCTTTATCCTTTGGTGGTTTCAAACTGCCAGTAGAATGTGTAATCACTGTTCCCGGGATTTTTCATAGCTTTAGGGTGCTACATTTTGGAATTCAGAGTGCCAACTCCGGGGAAGGCTTTCTCTCTATGTTAGTTCTGGAGAAAGGCTCTTGTTCCTTCTGAACTTCTGCCCTTGGCTTATGTTCACATGGCTTGGTATCTTCCATCCTCAATCTCTGTATCTATCCATTGCTTATTTAATATGTTGTATATCTATCTCAAAAGAGATAGTCTCAGGACACACACTCCACTGATTCGGTCTCTTCGACAAATCACCGTCAGCCCATTCTCAAATGGGATTAGAGCCATAAACGCCATGGTTGCTGTTACATGCCATCAAGTCCGTTTAGACTCATAATGCCCCAATGTACAACAGACCAAAATGATGTCCTACCTTCTGCCAGTCTCAAAATAGTTGCTATATTTGAACCCATCTTTACAGCCGTGTGTCCATCTACCTTGTCAAAGGCCTTCCTATTTTCCCAGGACTCTTTTACTTTACTGATGTCCTTTGCTAGGAGCTGGTCTCTCCTGACAACATGTCCAAAGTATGTAAGACAAATCTCACCATCCTCCCTTCTAAGGAACATTTGGGCTGTACTTCCTGCAAGACGGATCTCTTTGTCCTTCTGATAGTCCACTATGTTTCCAATAGCCTTTGCCAACACCAAAATTCAAATGTTTCCATTCTTCTACAGTCTTCTTTATCCGTTGTCCACAATGAATAAAGACATATGAGGCCATCGGAAAAAAAAGTACCCTGGATGGAGTCAGACACACCTAGAGTCTCAAATCAATACCCTGTCTCTTCAACACTTTAAAGAAGTCTTGACTTACCCGATGCAATACGTCATTTGTTTACTTGCCTGCTGCTTCCATGGACATTCAGTGGATTCAATCAACATGAGATTTTTGAGAGCTTCAATCTCTCCTGCCTTTATCTTGATGTTGTCTATTGGAAAAGAAACCTAGACAGAGAGGTTAGGCTCTATGACATGTATTACTTTAAAATCTCTGTTTCAATGGTTAAGCATTCCATTGCTAACAGAAACGTGGAGGTTTGAACTCATTATCCTTTTGAGGAAGAAAACTGAGGCAGCCTGCTTCTATAAATATTCCTAGTCAGGGAAACTCCAAGGAGGCTCTCCACTCTGTCCTCGAAGGTCCACATGAATGGGTTTGATTTGCTTGTCATTATACTACTTCACTTAATGTCGATTATTGTTTACACAGGTGTATTCATTCCTGAACAATTACTGGGAATGCTGCGAGTTCTGTTTAAATGATCTATAAAGTAATGTGTAACCAACTTCCCACATAATCTACACCAGAGCTTCCTGCATAACCTGACCATGTGTGTGTTACTAATCTACCTATGCATTAGCTTCCACCTAAGATACTTAGCATCCATTTTTAGATAGAGATACTATTTATGGTTTCAGCTCTTAGGTTGACAGTCTGAACCTGCCCAGAGGCTCCTTGGAAGAAAGACCTGGTGACTTGCTTCTCTTCTACCACAGACATATCACAGTCACTGAGCACAGAGTGCAGTGCTCCTCTGACCTTCATGGGGTCACCATGAATTGGCATTGACTGGACGGCAACTAATTTCCTTTTCATTCTCTGTCTTTTAATATTTATGCAGCAGCTTCCAAGTTTTAAAAAATTAATAGAGTAAAATCAATCAATGAAAACATGAATAAATACATTCTTCCTTTGGTTTACTCTTACTTAATCCATGTGTTGATTCCTGTAACCATTACTTGAGTCTGAATCAGAACAATTTCATGCCCTAAAAAGTCCCTTATCCCCTTATATCCTACACTTCGCTCATCCCAGCCCATAAAACCAATCATCCTTCAGAGTTATTTTAATCTTGTCCAAAGGATGTCACATTAATAGAAGGATATATTAGCCAGCCTTTTGAGACTGACTTTTTTTCACTCAGTGTCTAGCCTTTGAGGTCCATCCAAGTTGTGGTACATATCAATAGTTCTTGATTGCTGAAGAGTATCCGTGATATTGATTTACCGGTTGACTTAGTCATTCACCCATTGAAGGACATCTGGTTTGTTTCTTCATTTAGGCATTTATAAATAGAGCACCTATAACCTCTGTGTATAGCTTTTTGTTATGACCAAAGCACCTATAATGCATGTATAGCTTTTGCTATCACCAAAGCACCCAAACCAATCCCATTGCCATTGAGTTGGTTCTGATTTAGAGCGATCCTACAGGACAAAGTAGAACTGCCGTTTTCAGGCTCTGGGACTTTTAAATCTTTACAGAAATATGCAACCTGACCCTTCTCCTTTGGAGTGACAGGTGGATTTGAATCACTGCCCTCGCACTGAGCAGCTCAATACGTAATTCACTATGGCACTAGAGCAATAAAGCTCCCAATGTTGTTGTTGCTGTTTCCCTAAGGGAACTACTCAGGAGTGGGGGCTTGGGGACATTCAAATACATATTTGTAAATAAGTCAAAAAGTGTTGCTACAAAATCTAAGACCTTTCATGAAACAAAAATATCAACATGTGCAGGAGTTGCTTCCTGATCTATCCTCCACTTCTGATGGCTTGGAAGTGGATTATCAATATCTTTCATCTTTCCCTGAAGAATTCTGTTGTCTTAGCGTTACACACACACACACACACACAAAGACAGTTTGCACATCCTAAGAAACTTAAATTATGTCACTTAAAAAAAATCCTTAAAAATTTTAGGAACCAAAAAGAAATCTGGAGGGATAAGATTGAGGCTTGCTCTTTTCAAAGGAAGAGAAGGGGCATTTCCATGATGGGAAGGGTGTGGGAAAATCTCAGTGCCAGTTTATCTGAATCTTTTTCACACCACAGTTTCCAAGGATTTTTTTCAACTTTGTTTTTGTTTTTAATCACCTTCACAAGGAATCCCTATAAGCATCCTGTATCCTTTTAGAAAATATATCAACATGACCCTTCTGCAGTTCCCCAAAACAGTGTCCAGAATCTTTCTGTCTTGAATTTAACTGGCCCAGTAGATTCTCCCCGAAGTTGCTGTCTGCTTAGACTTTGTTCTCTGGATATTATTGGTAAATTCAAGATGCATCTGACTCACTCCCTGCCAACAAATCCCTTATGAACCATAGCAACCCTATAGGACTGGGTGGAACTGTAGGGTTCTAGGATTGTGAATCCTTAAGAGAATAGTTAGATGCCATTTGAGTCACTTCTGATGTCTGAGCCTGGCATTCATTAGACCCAAAGCTTGCTGAAGCAAGACATTCATTTAAAACTGAAAATACCAAGCCATGTGAGATCCCAATTCCAGAAGCTATTGCACCAGTGATAACTCTGCAGTCATTTTCCAACACTGCCTGGACTTCTGCTACAATCTCTTTCAGTTCTCAACCTATGGGTTGCCATCACTGTGGGGGTCAAATGGCCCTTTTACAGGAGTCACCCGATTCATGAGTTACAAAGCTACTGTGATGAAGCAGCAAAAAAATAATTTTAATGAGGAACTAAATTAAAGGGTCACAGAATTAGGAAGGTTGAGAACCACTGGTCTAGGACTTAGAGGATAATGGCTTCCCTCTCTCAACTCATCTTGGAGGTCTTCCTTAAAATGCTTAAAATGCCATCAAAAACTATTGATTTCTGTTAAGACACAATTCTCATAATCATGGTGCCAAGATTCAATGATTTGGAAGATATTTACTTAAGTTTTTGCTATATTGGCCCTGAAATAACTTTTCCCCATGAAACAAAAAGTTTCTTTGTTTTTTCTATGTCACCTTGATGAGACTAATGAGCTCTATATGTGCTGTGAGTTAGGTGTTGGGCTGTTTGTGGAAAGGTCTGCTGTTCAAATCTGCCAGCCTCTCTGCTGTAGACAGGTGATATTGTCTCATTCTGTAAAGATTTATAGTCTCAGAAAACTTGAATATGATTGTTTTGCATCAGAATAAACTCTGTGACAGTAGCTTTGATTTGGTTTTGATTAACTTGACTAAGACAAGCATAATACTGAAAGAATGTAGCTGCATCCACCCACTGATCACAGGGATGTGTTGAAACACGTCTTAGTTTTTAATAACCCTGTGCAGTTATAGAAATCGTAGCAGCAATGCTTTTGACTCATCCTTGTGTGTGTATATTTGTAACTAGTTATTTTATACATCAATTTTACACATGAATATATATCCAGAGTTATAAAAACTCATTTACTTTTTGTAGTAATAAGTACCAGTATTCATCAATGCTCAAGAACTAATGTGTATTATATCTTCTGAACTTAGCATTTTTCTCACATCTTTTTGTAGCATTTTTTAGTATGTCCCACAGATGTTCATACATATCACTTTGGCATCATTACAAAATAGCATTCAATGCTTCTACTAAGAATTATCTTCAATGACTAGGAAAAACATATTTGATTAAGGGGGTGAGGAGAAACTAAGCCAGGCTGAATAGAACTGGTCCTCCTCTAAGATCCTGAATGAGCACAGACTTGGTCAAGCACAATTGAAAAGTCACTGCACTCCAGTAAAGAGGGCAGCCTCATCCTTACCTGTGGGGGACACATACTCTAGAGAGTCTGAGGTGGCTTTATGATTGTTTCAAGGACTGGGCACTTCATGAGTAGATCCATACATGGCACCTCTTGTTCTGAGCCTCACGGGTCGCCTGAGGCCCAGAACCATCTATATTCCCAGGTTGAAGATGACAGCATAATGTCAGTGTACTTAAAATTCAATTTCATGATGCCTACTCTGTGCTCCATTATGCAGGCCTTTGAAATAGTCTCCAAAGGAGGTAAGCTTTCTATTGATTTGCATCCTCCCACTGAGCAACTGGTGTGTAGCAACCCATACTGTAATATCAGGGGGAGAACATATTGATTTTTAGGAAACTTAATATTATTAAAAGACAGTTGTATTAAATCTCTTTCCTGGATTTCGCTAACGGCTTGATTTTTTTCCCCCTCCATTTTCAAAAAAATCAATGGAGCTAATACCCTTGTTGGTTTTAGAGTCTCTTCCACAGCAGTTATATGACATCATAGAACCTTGTAGGCTCAACACCCAAGCCTCTCACTGACTTATGATAATAACAGTCTCCCTTCAGTTATTCTACTGTTCGGAGTGGTGCATGTTATATTTACATTACACTGTGCTTGCATCTCTATTCTCTGAGTGTTTAGGAATCTCAAGGTAAGATTTAGGCTGACTTTTTGAAGTACTTATGATAAAGTTCATTGTGCAAATGCAATGTTCCATTTGACAGAAGTCTAAAGAAATGAAATCAGCACTAGCTGATGCTAAGGGAAAGAAATCAACAATATGGGAAGTTGGCTTTTGAATGGAGAATGTCTGCCAATGGAAAGTTCCAGAATCTACAAGCTAAAACTTGCAACTCACATTTTCTTTTCTGAGGATCATCCAAACTTGGGTGTCCATTTTTATAAGGAGCAGCTGCTTCCGATTTGTGACGACATTAAAGCATTTGGGAATCACTATTCAGATATCCAGATTCTGATAGAATGTCTGCTATGTTATTATTAAGTATAGGAAGACTATAACATGGCTCCAGAGTCAATGAACCAAAGGCTGGAATCTTCTTCTAATTGTAAAATGCAAAACTTCTTGTAATTTTGATGCCATAAATTTGCAGTTGGTGATTAATCTGGGCTAGACTTTGCTAAGTAAGCATTTTCTTCAGAGATATAGCAAATGGTATTTCAAACATGAGATTGTACGAGTAATGATTAAAATATGTGGAAAACAAACTGCTTTTTAACCCCACTCAAAGACTTTAGAAACCACAATTAACATGCAAAGATTTGCAGTGTTTTAATAAGGATTTTCTACCTCTTCTTCTGGTCTCTCAGGAAACAACTGAGAGTGGTGTGCTGAACATTCCATTGACCAAGCCTCCCTGAATAGTCAAACCCAAACCAAACCTGTGGACTCAATTCCACTTACAGCAACCCCCTGTATTACAAAGAATGTCAGGGGGGTTTCTGGGCTATAATCTTCAGGGACAAGATTGTAATTAAACTTCCTGCTGACAACATTAAATTCATCTTTCTCTTCAAACCTCACCCTACCTCTATTAATGGCATTACTTTCCACTGGTTCATCTAAACTAAAAGCACCATAATCATCTAAGTCTCCTTTCTCCCTTTCTTGTCTGGTGTCATCCAATTGATTTCAACTCACAGGGTCCCGATGTACAATAGACTGCAGCACTGTCCAAACATGTGGTTCCTCATAACGATTCCTACGTTTAAGCCCATTGTTGCAGTCACTATGACCATCCATCTTGGTGAGGGTCCTCCTCTCTTTTCGTTGACCCTCTGTTTTACCAACTATGATATCATTCTCCAGACCTTACTGTCACGATACCACTGGTGGGCTTTGAGTTACTGAGCTTTAAGGCTAAGTCAAACTCAAACTATTGTACTATATTTATATGCCCCAAATTGGATTTAATCTTTGTGTTTTTACTCAATGCCTCTCCTTCAGTTTTCCCACTTTCCATTAGGACTCCCCATTCCCATGTCATCACAAAAAGGAATCTAAAAAGCAACCAAGACTATTCGTTTATCCGATTAAGAAATGTCTAGTTTGCCTTTATTTCCCAAGGTACATTCTGTTTCTACTTCTTTTCTTTTTATGCTTACTTGGACCATATAAAAATTTCCCACCTGCCACCATCTTTTAGTCCACATTCTGCTGCAAGGCACAAATTATTGTTTGGTATTATCATTGCTGTAGAATTACATATACTACACTATTTACCCAGCTGTACTTTATTCTTCCATGCCTCCCTCACTGTCTTCCTTTACTCCAGTCATACTGTTGAAACTTCCCTATGCTCTTTATCCCCTTCTTCCTTCTCCACAATTACCATCTGTCTGCTACCTAGTGAGCAGTTCTCCCTCTCTCACTCTTTCATTGCTGAAAGAGTAACAACCCCTAAAAAGGGCTTCTCCCCTATGTATAAACTCATTCTTGAGTTTTTATTATATAATATCTGTCATTTTGTGATTAGTTTACTTCAGTTGGCATAATCTCATTCAAGCTGGAGCCTTCATTATTCTTTATTGTTGCATAGTATTCCATTGGGTTTACATATCATACTTTATTCTTTCATTATAGATATGTAAGCCTTTTCCTTTTTTTTTGCTATTTTGAATAGTTCCACAATGAATTAGAGGGTGTTCTAAGACAGTAGTTCTTAACCTGTGGCTCAGGAGCCCTAGGGCAATCGAATCACCCTTTCACAAAGGTCACCCAATTCCTAACAGTAGGAAAATTACAGTTATGAAGTAGCGATGAAAGTATTTTTATGGTTGGGGGATGTTACCACAACATGAGGAATTGTATTAAAAGGTTGCAGCTTTAGGAAGGTTGAAAACCACTGCACTAGGAGATATAACTAGAGGAAGATTTATATCGCATTTCTATTTATATATAGCTAAGATCATGTGGTACTATTTTCCATCTTCGTACAATTTTATATTTCATCCAGCAATATGTAAGAGTTCTGATATCCCCAGAACCTTACCAACATTTGTTGTTTTCTGGGTTCTTCATCAGTGTCATTATAAATGGTGAGTGATGGTATCTTATTGTAGTTTTGATTTGTATGTCTAATGGTTGATGATTTTGAATATCTCTTCAAGTGTTCCTTAGCTGCCGGAGTGTCTTCTTTGGCAAAACTGCTGCTTATGTCTTTTGCCCATTTAAAAAATTGGGTTGCTTGTCTTTTTGTTGTATATTTGAGTTTTCAATAAATTTTAGAGATTTCTTGTCAGATATGATATTGCCAACAATTTTCCCAATGTACAGATTATGTTTATATGCTTAAGATGAAGGTTTTTGGTGAGCCTTACACTTAATTTTTAGAATGTCTTAGACCATCTAATTTATCTTCTGCTTTTTGTATATTCTTGCCATGTTTGCTAGTCTATTTATACCATAGAATATGGCCTCTAGCTTTGTTTCTGTTTTATTTTTTTCTTTCATGAACTTTATAGTTTTAGGTTTAAGATTTTGGCCTTTTATCCACTTTGAGTTAGTTTTTCTGTATGATGTGATGGGAGTCCTATTTTATTTGTCTGCAATTGGAATCCAGTTTGTCAGAACCATGTCTAAAAGAGTCTCTCTGGTCCCCATTTAATGAACATCTTTTGTCAATGATCAGCTATCCACAGCTAGATGGATTGAGATCTAAGTGTATTCATCACTTAGCTCTTTAATCCACACCTTCAGCCTGACATTGGCTTCTGAAGAAATGGCCATACAGAAGGGACCACCTGTGTGCTCCTAAAGTGGAGACTGGATTATTATGGGATTGATAACCATCTGTGGGAAAAATTAACAGCATGGTCTCCACAAGATCACTTCCCATGCCAACTAAACAGCTTTTTCAAACCCACATCAGACTTGAACTAGTCAATTACCAATATTGTGAAAGCAGGAAGTGAAAGGCTCATGGTTTTAAGCATAAATAATTTAAAATAAAAAGTCATAAAACTCACTCTTCTTCCTGCAGTGTAAATGAATGACATTCTAAGTGTAGGGTAAAGACTCCACAATTGCCAGCACGTTAACTCCCACTGAAGAGGAAGAGAGAAGTCCATCTTCTTTGATGCTTGTACTCTTTCCTTCCAACGGGATGTTATTATCACACATTACAAGTGGAAACTCAATTCAGTATTCACAGAGTGCTTTGACAATAAAGGGTGCTCATCAACCAGGTACTTAGAGGGCTCTCAATCAACAACATCACATATGTCCAATTTGAGCTGATAAGACCACATACTCTGTAACTCATATAAATTGTTTCATTCAATCGGGATCAGTGACCATGGAAGTACCTGTCAGGAAATCAAATGGTAGAATGCATTGGGGAAATTCACGTAAAACACCTCGCTAAAGTTTTAAAAGAAAAGATGCCATATGGATGACTGAGATGTGCCTGAGTCAAGTCATGGTCTTTTCAGCCCCCTTCAATACATGACAAACCTGGACAACAACAATAATGAAAAAAGAAGAATTGATGTGCCTGAGCTGTGGTGCTGAGAAAGAATCATGTAGACAGCATGGAAAGTAAGACGAATAAACAAATTGGTCTTAAAAGAAGTAAAATGAGTGCTTCTTAGGAGATAGATGAGCAAGACTTCAACTGGATTTTAGAAGAGATGACTCGCTAGAAAAGACCCTGCTGATGGGTACCCAGTGACAAATAATGGGAGAAACCCTCATTGAGATGCATTGACACAGTAGGTGCAGGCACGAACTGAAACATCAACAATTATAAAGATGTTAGAGGACCAGGCAACCTTGTGTTCTGTTAAACAGTAGGTCACTAGGAGTTGGAACTGACTTGATGGCAGCTGGCACCAATAGAAACTGAAGCACTCATCCAGTGGTATATCAGGCCAGAAATGTATTGGGTAAAGAGAGTGCAGGTCTTTAGATTTTCACTCAGGTCCTCTTTACTGAGTGCCTTTTAATGATAAGGAGTCTGCATGTTAACATCATGTGTGTTTTCATCATTTAGTTAGAGAGGTCCCATAGGAATCATTTCTTAAAGCTCAAATCATATTTAGATTCCACTAAATAGTCATTAACTCTCACACCCTTCACCCTATCACATCACCATGCTCTCTATGAGAGCCCACTCTTCTATGAGATATTCTCTGGTGCCTTTTGTCAGAAGTCAAGTTGTTGGACAACCACATTCAAACTAAGATACCAGAGGTTGTCTTCATTTCCTAGGGTTTCTGAAGCAAATGCTCACAAAGTAAGTGGCTTAAAACAAGATAACTTTATTTTCTCCCAATTCTGGTGAATAGGAGTCAGAAATGATATGTCAACAAAACCAAACTTTCTCTAATGATCCAAGAGGAAAACCCGTTTCTACCTCATTGTGCTTCTGATAGCTCTAAGGGTTCCTTGGTTTGTGGTCAGTCCAATCTCTGATTCCAAATTAATGTGGCTGTCTTCCCCTTGTGACTATCTTTTCTTTTTCTTAAGAGACACCAGTCACATGGTCTTCAGATTTACTCAACTCCAGGAAGACCTCATATGCTAACTGATAACATCTTTAATAACCCTATTGCCAAAGGTTCCATTCACAGATACCAAGAATTAAGAGTGACATATACTTTCTAGAGGACACAATTTGCCCATAAGATTCATCCTATCTCTTCCCTTGAAATAATTTTAAAATCACTTTAAAAGGTGGCTTATAGATGGATATGTACGATGCTATATCATACAGCTTCAGACATAGTGGCAATAGATGAAATAGTGGCAAAAAGATTTCTATTAAGGACTCTCTGAACATATCTGAATCACAAGAACGAAGCTGCCTTTGACCCATACTGACCCTCTTTCAGTCCTCTAGTCTTAGCTAGAGCCCTTCACAGGAATCAAGAAGAGTTGGTCTCAACCATTATTGGCAATTATCCATCCTCTGTGGAGAAAAATAAATAATAAGCAGGTGATGCTGATTAGACTCATCATCGTCATCGTCATCATCATTCTATGTTTATTCCTAGACATTCTGAATCAGAAGCTCTGGGCATGAGGCCTAGCAGTTTGAATTCTGAAGGTGAGTCGGATGCTCTTCAGTTTAAACAATAATGGAATTTGTTGCTATTGTCTCATTTGTGGAACTGTCCTATTTGCCTAGAATTTATGTAGCACAAATATCATACACAATTGGCTTTGAAAATCTGGAAAATCATCTTCTCTCAGTTCTAGAGAATAAAAGTCCAAATCACAATCTCAGTTTTCTTGATTGGTAGCCACCCCCCAACTCCACCCTGAAAACCCTCCTTAGTTCCTTGCCATTCCTTGACTTGCGGCTAATTCCCACAAGGCAGAAGTCTTCCCCAGTATATCTCTGCATCCCTTCTATTCTTTTTTAAACTTAGAAGTGCTTAGTAAGTGCTTAGGCTTAGGACCCACCTTACTCAAGTATGTTCAAATTAATGTTATAATTTTAAATAGGACAAAATCCACAGTCATAGGGACAGAATTCAGTACAGATTTGGTGATGGGGGGATACAACCAATCCTGTGATAAAAACCATCCACTGGGAGTTCTAACTTTTAAATAACCCCAATCAAAAGCTCAATAAACAGTTAAAACTTGGCTGCTAACTCTCTACAATCATTGTCATGGCCCCATACATTTCCATGATCCCAACAAGTTCATGCAGAGAGTACATTATGGTAAAGATTTCTTTGTCTAAATAGTTGATTGTTTTACTGCTCATATGACTTCCTTTGCCTCTGCACATCTAGTCCGAGGCTGAATCTAGTTGAGTAGGTCTTCATAAGTTTCAGAACTTACTAACTTCAAATATCAGCTGTGACACTGGATTGGGATCTAGTGAATGGAGTGTGTACTCACTAATTAAAATGTCTTAGATAGTGCTCTTAACCTGTTCCCTTTAATTGCTCTCTTTGAATAATACCAGATAAAATCTAGCCCATTCAAGTCACCTGGGAGGGAGGAAGGGACAGACTCCACCTCAGAGAACAATAAAGCAGTGTATTGTATTTCCATGTTGAGAGAAATTCCAATTGCAAGGGAGCTCCTTAAGTCGGTGGTGGTAACTCATAGTGTCAGCCTCCGGCCCAGGCACCTTTTCCTTTATCAGACTGGCAGAATCCTTAGTAATGTTTACTATTCATTTCAGTCATAGAATAATGTGTGATCATTACAGTTGTGAACTGCTTTGATGTCAGAATTTCTTAGATAAAATGAAGTCTCCCAACATAATTGGCAAGTTCTTTCTACTTGGAATATTATTAGCTACTACTACTACTAATAAAAATATTATTAGCTATTACTAGTTGGGATTAGTGGAAGCCAAGTTTAATTTTAGTCTTCTTTTGATTACAGCTTCACCTCAAAAAATGGATAATAGTTCACAAATACTAATTATCACAACATCGTATTAAAATGCCAGAAAGTGGATGAAATCAGCAACTAGAAAGCACAAGCAACAGGAAAACGATGCTGCATGCTTGTGGCTCCATGAGACAGGACTCACGATTCTGAGTCTCCTTGAAATTGGATAATAATGCCAGTTCTGAGAGGAGCCCATTAGAAGGTTCAAAAAGTAAATTAGCATTGACTTTTAACATTGTAGGCATACTGATACTGGAGGTTGGTCTTTAAAAAAAAATTCTTGTTGTTGCAACTAACCAAGGATGTTGTAAAAAGAAAAGTGATACATTTTACTAAAACACTACAAAAAATTTATTTATAGTCAATTAGGTGTCACCCCCTTTAACAGTGTTACCTGATATGGCCTGTAGCTGCCACAACTTTCTATTGACTCCACTGCTCCATGTACCATGACCATCACACATGAACAGCAACACAGTAACCCTTCCTAAACTTCATGCAACAACTGTCTTCAGGGAGCAGTGAAGAAATAATAATCTAAAATAACACATTTTTCACTGAGAACTATCTCACTAGAAAGGTTTTCTGGATTGTTTTGGTTTTGTTTCTTATTGTTGCCTTGAATGTAACACCATCTCTATAAATAACCACGTTGCTTAATTTCTGAAATACCAAGTCTAAATTTTGTATTTTTAAAAATCAAATTTCCCAGAAAGATCATCATTTAGGGGAAATGGGAAATGTGGAGTGAATATCTGATATCAAAATTATGTTTTTAATTAAAACCACGTGGGGAAACAAGGTCTGCCAGGAATGCGGTAGCTGAAAGAACCATCATAGCATTTAGCTCCGCTCTGTGCAAAGCCACATCTTCAGCACTTAGTTCAGAAGTAATTACCATCTAACTGGCACTCCGGTGGAGGGAGGAGAGAAATAACTATATTCATCTTGTGATTAAATGGCAATTAGGAACTAAGTGCCCTGCCATAATGTGGCACTCACCACCTCATTATGGCTTCAGCAGCTTCTCAGGCCAGCACCACCAGTCCCCTGGATATCAGAGCTCAGTGTCTTGGGGAAACAATCTGGGGTCTTGAAGGCTGACCCAAACACCTACTACCAAGGAATAAGAACCCAGGTGCTGCAGCTAAGCTGCCTAGGTCCCAAACACAGCTCTACCCAGCAGATTTGCCTAGGTTATTGACCCTATCACTCTCAGGGTATTCATCTTCAAACTGGGGGACATCATCGCTTTTAGCACGTGGCATGGTCAAGAGGCTTAAATGAGCTAGTACAGTAAAACCTGCAAAAAACTTGAACCTGTATTAGGTAGGCAGACATCTGAGAAGGAAAACTCAAATTGTTTTCACTAATAGCTTTGACAGGACATAGTCTTTTTTTTGTGGGGGGGGAGGGGCATCACTGCCCTCAGGTGGTGGGAATAGGAGGCCCAGCCTTTGCTCCGTGGAGCTGGAATTGAACCTCCATCCCAGTGGGCCGCAGTCCCACGCACAACCACTACGCCACCGGGGCTCAGCCCCCAGGACACAGTCTTATCCTCAATTGCCTTTCACCCCCGAAGTGAAATATATACCAACAGTAGAGTCTTGGTATGAAAACTCAGTGCAAAACATCTCATGCCTTCCTTGGTTAATGATAGCAAGTTGTTGTTCTCATCGCTAGGTGCCATTTAGCCAGTTCCCACTCCTTACAACCCTACGAACAACACACACACACACACACACACACACAGTCCTGCACCATCCTCACAATTGTTCTAACGTTTGAGCCCATTGTTGCATCAGTTGTGTCGATTCATCTTGTCTTCGCTGCCCCTCCATGTTAGCAAACATATTGTTCATCTTCAGGGACAGGTCTATCGAAATAACATGTCCAAAATATGTGAGATAAAGTCTTGTCATCCTTGCCTCTAAGGAATATTCTGATTGCACTTCTTCTGAGACACATCTGTTTGTTCTTTCACAGTCCATGGTAATTACAACAATCTTAGCCCACATCATAATGCAAATGTATTCTTTTTTCTTTACGCTTCCTAATTCTAGGCCCAATTGTCACAGGCAGATGAAGCAATTTAAAATACCATGACTTTCGTCAGACACACCTCAGTAACACCCTTGCTTTTCAACACTTTATAGAGGTCTTGTGCAGCAGATTTACCTAATGCAATTTGCCTTTTGATCTCTTCACTGTTGTTTCTGGGAGCATTAATGATGGATCCAAGTAAGATGAAATCATTGACAACTTCTATCTTTTTTTCATTTATCATGATGTCACCTATTGATACATTTGTGAGGACTTTTGCTTTATATTGAATTGTAATCCATTCTGAAAGCTTTCATCTTTGATCTTCATTAGCAAGTGTTTCTAATCCACCTCACTTTCAGTGAGCAAAGTTGTGTAACCTGTGTATCTTAAGTTGTTAAATATGCCTTCTCCCAATCCTGATGCCACATTCTTGCTCATATAATGCAACTTTTCTGATGACTTGCTCAGCATACAGATTACAGCATACAGAATAAGTAGGATAAGAGAATGCAACCCTGACACACACCTTTCCCAATTTTAAGCCATGCAGTATTTACTTTTACTGTTTGTACAACTGCCTATTAATCCATGTATAAGGTCCCCCTGGGTACAATGAAGTGTTCTGGAATCCCCTTCTTCTCAAGACTACCCATAGTTTCTTATGATCCACATAATAGCAAGCCTTAGCTTAGTTAATAAAACAAAACATCTTTCTGGTATTCCTTGCTTTCTGCCAAGATTCTCTGACATCAGGAATGACATCCCTTTCCCCTTGCCCCCTTCTGAATCTACACCAAACCTCTGGAAGCTCCTTGTTGTTGTATTGCTACAACCATTGCTGGACAATCTTTAGCAAAATGTTACTTGCTTGTTAGATCAATATTGTTCTATTATTTGAGCATGACCTTGGCTACCTTCTCTGAAATGGACAAAAATATGGATCTCCTCCAGTCAGTGGGTCAAGGATATGTCTTCCAAATTTCTTGGAATGCATAAGTGCTTCAGTGCTTCATTTGCTTGTTGTGAGATTTCTATTGGTATTCCATCAATTCTTATACCCTTGCTTTCGGCTAATGCATTTCATCCAGTGGGGACTTCTTCTCCAGTCCCATTAGTTCTCATTCATTTTCTGCCTCTGGAAATGGTTAAATGTTAACTAGCTATTCAGGGTATCGTGGCTCTGAGTACTCTTGTCATTTTCTTTTGCTACTTCCAGCCTCATTCATTATTTTACCCATACAAGTTTTCAACTTTGCAGCTCAAGTCTTCATTTTCCTCTTCAGTTATTTCCGTTGAAGATCTACCTAGCATGCTCTCACATTTTGGTTTTCTGATTCTAGTTCTTTGCACCTCGTCTTCTCAAGTTAGCCTTTGAACATTTCTGCTCAGCCCTTGACTTCATTGTTTCTTCTGTTTGTCTTAGATAGTCCATGATTCGGAGCAAGCTTTGGAATCTCTTCTGACATGCACTTTGATCTTTTCTTTCCTCCTTGTCTTTTTAATGCCTTATACTTTCTTCACGAATAACATTCTTTTAGCTGCTGATATGGAGCTTCTCAATGTCACCGGTCAAAACCTATTCACTTTGGGTGAGACTGCTGGTATTTGAAATATCAGTGATATAGCTTTCAGAATCACAGCAACACACAAGCCAACACAATCTGATAAGCTGACAGACAATTGGTGATTGTATACACTGGGTTCAATAAAATATATTATTAAAGTTAAGTCCATCAACTTCTTACTAAGACATTTGAATCAACATGGAAATGAATTTTTACAGGGAAGCACTAATTCTAAAAATTAAGGGAATGAAAAGACACTTCTCTCCATACATTGCCTTCTTACAGGAGAGCTTTGGTGAAAAGCAGCAGTATTGACTATAATGGATTGGAGGAGGGAGGAAGTGGCAGAATTCACAAGAAAGATGGATGAGCATGAGTTTCAACTTGCTGACATCCAAATCAAGCTTTAGTCTATAGAGAGAATAGCCAAGACCCAATTAATTGTGCTCTAAACCAATAGCAGCATCATTATATTAGCAGCTGTGCTGTCTTTAAAAGTTCAAGGGAGGGGAGCTGAAGGAACCTTATTTTTACTGACAGAAAGATAAAGAAAGAACCTCACAAGGAGGGTTTAAGGAGAATGTATTGCTGCCCCATCTCAGTATTACACAAAAGGACAACTCAAAAAGGAACCTTGGAAAAATACAGATGATGCTAAAGCTTTAAGAGATTCAAAGGGAAAGTCTGTGTGCATTTTTCACCAATGAACTACTGCTGAATTGGTCCCTGACTCATGGTGACCCTTACACAATAGAATCAGAGTGTTGTGATCCACAAGAATTTCATTGGTTGGGTTTCCAAAGCCAATTTCCAGGTCTTATGCCCACTCGATCTGAGTCTGCTGAAACCTGTTCAGCCTCATAGCAACACACAAGCCTCCACTGACAGATGGGTGGTGGCTGTATGTGAGGTTCATTGGCTGGGGTCCGGAATCAAAGGCAAAGGTTTTACCGCTGAGGCATCAGTGCCCTCTACATTCCATTGTGCTTCCCAAACATTTTATTTACCACTATAGAACCTTGTAGGCAATGGTGCTTAATAGTGTTTGCTGAACTGAACTAAAGGAACAGTTAATTTGACAAGCATCCTTATTACCAGAACTCAAGGTACAGTCATGATGTTCTAAATCATTCCAGAAATTCCAAAATATGGTTGCAAAACTTACCAGGAAGAGTTCTTCAAAAAATTAAATATTGCACCAAAAATGTTCGGTCTGAGAAGGGGGATTGGGAGGAAAATGCTGTTGCATCTCCAAGTACTTTATATTTTTCCTCTAATAGCCAATAGCATCTTGGCTTTTCTTGGCCTGAATAATAACTGCATCATAGTTGGTATGAATGGTTAATATGCTCTTCTGGAAGCTTCAAATAATGGAAAACTCAGAAGAAAGGCCAGGCAATCTGCTTCTGAAAAAAATCAGTCAGTGAGGAATTCCGGGAAACTGTTGACTAAGTAACATATACCAGACAACTCTGCAGAAATCAGCATAGGAGAGTTACTAAGAAGGACATTTCACATTGCTGAGTCAGAGGAGGAACATCATAAAGATAAGTAGGCAGAGATCCACCAGGTTTGGGGGAGCTAGGAAAATTGAGCTGATCACAGTGGAGCCTGGCTGGAGTTGGACCTTAGCACTGCCACTATCTTCGCTGTAGCCAGGATCATTTGGAACTGGCACAGGGGCTTTATTTTAACACAGCCCAAGATTGCTGCTGCCTCAGGGCAGGGATTAAAGCCCTCCAGCCCAATGACCAGAGATTGGGTCTCAGCTATATTGTGACTTTTATTCTCTCACGTCTCTCTTTCACCCTACAGTATCAGCAGGCTTAGTTTTGCATTTGGGGGATTTTTTTCCCCTATTTCTCTTCCCTTTTCTCTTACAGTCTACTGCTGACATCCAGACCATTCCCCTTTTCCTAGAGCATTTATGCCAGCCATGCATTCAACTGAAAGAGCTGTACCCTCTGCAGCATAACCCAAGGATGGGGAAAGCCCACCCACCCTCAACAAGGGGATAACCTACACACATTCTTCCCAGGGAAATTCTACCTGCCCACACTCTGCAGTGCTTAACACATTGCTGAGGAAATTCTTCCCACCTTCTTTAGGGGATATCCTGCCTGCATGGCTGGGGGAGTTCTAATCTGTCCTCTGTGATCACACATAACTGAGGGAACTTCCTACCCACTGCCATAGTGCCTCACATGGCCTAATACATCTCGACCAATACTCTCCAATGTTTCACAGTGCTGCAGAAAGCTCTGCCCAACATCCGCAGCGATCTGCCTTACCAGAGAAATACTGCCCACCATTCAAGTTTCTCTACACAAAAGCAGGCAACCCACCAGCCGTCTGTGGTATACCCCTTGCAGTGACCAAACCCACATATCCTTTACAGCACCCCAAGCTACCATAGGCCACACCAGCACAGCTTCTTGTGAGCTCACCCAGTACAGCACCATCCTCATGGGTCCACAACAACCCAATCAGTGTCCCCTGAGAGTACCATTCAACATATTCTTCAAATAACAGAATACTGGTTGATGGGAAAGAGTGAAACTGCAGAAGGCTAAAGTAGTAGGCCAATTCCATAGTGTAATTAGCTTCAGGCAGTTCAAAGAAGCAGTTCAATGAGTCTCATAGAAAGAGTCAGTGCTCTTTGACTCCCTGGAAAGTGGGAACTGGCTCCTCTAAAACAATGTAGTGCAAACAGCAATCAGCCCCAATAACCTCAATGAAAAGACAGGAGAAATAAACATCAACAGCAAAAGATATTCTGAACCTAGCAACACGGATAGAAGAAGCAGACATTGATGTGCTACAGAAAGAAATTTTGAGAATGCTGATTGGAGTTAGATAGGATGTGAGGAAAACAAACAGAAAAAGGATGAAATCATAGAGGAGATGAAATCCATACACCAAAGGAAATACAGAAGCTTAGGGATTAAATAACAAAAACCAGTAGCAGACTAATGGGCTTCATCAACTGACTGGAGGAGGCAAAGAGTAGCACCAGTGACAAAGAGGAGAGACAAGCAGACTTTAACAAACACGAACAAAAATCTAATAAAATCACCAGAGAAACTGAAGAAAATCTAAGAGCTATGTCTCATGCTATGAAGAGGAATAACATTAGAATAATTGGATTGCTGGAGGAGGACACAACAAAGAAGTCATCAGCAACAACAGTGAGATAATTCTTGGAGGAAAACTTCTGTAGTTTAATGAATGAAAGCCAGGCGACCATTCAGGAGACTGAAAGAACACCAGTTAGATTGAATCCCAAGAAGAAGTCACCAAGGCACATAACAGTTAAACTATTCATCTTTGAGGAAAAGGAGAAAAACAAATCATTAGAGTAGCTAGGGAAAACAAGCAAATATATATATAGTTTCCCAGATAAGTATATGCACACACCTATCAGCAGATAACATGAAGAAGAGGAGAGAATGAAGTAATATATTCCAAAAATAACACAAACCCAAGAGTACTCTACTCATCCAAATTATCTATCAAGATAGATAGAGAAGGGTCTTCCCAGACAAGGAAAAACTCAAAGAATACATTAGAAGAAACCCAGCCCTACAAAAGATACTTGCAGATCCAGAATGGGCAGAAAAACAGTATTCAACACATATAATAAGAGACCACCACATAGAACATCCCCATGCAGACAGCAACAAAGAGAAAACAGTCCCCAAGATAGGGACTAAAGAGTAAAGGTGGAAAGAAGTCAAGCAAATACAGCACACTGATAAGAAAAGGAAGTTGGAAAACACCCAACAGAGTCCACAGATGGAGATAATAACCCTGAAAATCATTCAATTGAACTCAGTCATTAAAAGACTGCAAATAGCAAACTGGCTTAGAAAACACACCCATCCATTGGCTGACTTGAGAAAGGCATCTCAAGACTACAGACCAAAATAGGTTAATAATCAATGGCTGGGGAAAAGCATACCAAGTAAGCATGAATAAAAAAAAAAACAGGAGTTGCAATCCTAATTGTGACTAAAATGAAATTCAAAGTACAAACCCTAAAAATAGACAAGGAGGGACACTATATAATGCACAATGGAATGGCAAAGAACCAATAAGTACTTTAAACATATATACCTTGAATGAGACACTCACTGAATACATCAACCAAACACTTCAAAAGATGAAAAGAACCAGTCTAAACAATTATAGTAGGTGACTTCTCTCTGAGAAAGATAGATCACAGGAAAAGAAATTTAACAAGGAGACGAAAGATCGAAATGCTACAATTAGACAAGTTGACCTGATAGTTATTTACAGAGTTTTCATTCAAAGACAAAAAAATTACATGCCTCTCAAGCCCACATGGCACATATTCAAAGATACATCACATGCTGCAGCTTAAGGTGAATCTGCATAAATTTAAGCACGTTGCTTAATCGAAACATCTTTCTCTCTGACCACTGTGCCATAAGGCTGGAACTCAACAAAAGGAAGAAGAAGAAAACAAGAGCAAACAATTGGTGGATGCATAACTATTATAAAAGGAGTGTGTTCCAGCCTGGATCAGAGATGAAATTTTGAAATTTCTACAAACCAAAAAGAATGAGAATACCACTTATGCAAACATATGGGGCACAGCAAAGGAAGTTATCAAAGGAAGTTTCACAGCAATATGTGCATACATGAAAAAGAAAAAGAGACTTATGACTGGTATGCTGGCACCAAATTTAAGAAGCAGAAGAGCAGAGTCAAAAGGGCAAACTACTAATAGCAAAAGAAAAGAAATAATAAAAAATCAGGGCTGAGATTCAGGACAGGGAAAATAAGAAAAGTGTGGAAAATTAATACTGCTAAAAGTTCTTTCTTTGACAGGATAAACAGAATTGACAGACTGTTGGCCAACCTAATAAAAGAAATGCAGGAACAAATTTCAACAGAAAAAATGTTGGGTGAAGGTGAGAACATGACAAGAGACCTTAATGAAATCAATTTCACAGTACTACAAAATACTATACTCCGATGAGTTCAACAACCTGGAAGACATGGAAAAATTCTTGGGAAAACAGTCCCTCCCTAGACCATCCCTGATGGATGTCAAGAATCTCAACAGATCCATAGCAGTAGAAGATATAGACAAGATTATCAAGGGATTACCAACATCAACAAAAAAATCCTCTGGACCAGATGGCTTCACAGGAGAATTGAACCAAGCATTCTGGGAAGAAACCACACCAATCCTACACAAACTCTTCCAGAACCTAGAAAAAGACATCAAACTTCCAAACACTTTCTATGAAGCTAGGATAACTCTAATATCGTACCCGGGCAAGGATCCCAGAAGAATTGAGAACTACAGACCAATATCCCTAATGAACATTGATGTAAAAAGCCTTAACAATATACTGGTTAATAGAATACAAAAGTATATAACACAAATGATTCATCTCGACAAAGTGGGATTCACACCAGGAATGCAGTTCAACATACAAATGACCATTAATACCATTCACCATGTTGACATAAAAAAGCTATAAGAACCACATGACAATATCAATAGATACAGAAAAAACATTCAACAATATCCAACACCAATTCCTCTTTAAGATACCCAAGAAGATAGGAATGGAAGGAAGATTCCTCAAGATAGCACAAACTATGCATGAACAACCAACACTATATGTGGTGGCCAATGGATAAAAGGTGAACACAATCCCACTGAAAAAATGAACCAGACAAGGATGCCCCTTGTCCCCATTCTTATTTAAAATCGTACTGGAGGTTTTAGCTAACAGCTTAAGGCAAAGAAAAGACATCAAAGATATTTGCCTGGAAAGGGAAGAGGTGAAATGATCATTATTCGCAGATAATATGATTCTATATGTGGAAAATCTCAAAAGCTCCACAAGAGGAGTACTGGATGCAATAGAGAAGTACAGCAGGGTGGCAGGATACAAGATCAACAAGCAGAAGTCTATCAGACTGCTATACAAATCAGATAAGAGGAGTTTAACCCTTCTAGGGGTACACCTGACTAAAAGAACAAGAGATTTATGTGAGGAAAACTATACAACACTATTTCAAGAAACCAAGAGTGATCTGAACAAATCGGAAAATATCTCATGCTCATGGATTGGAAGGCTCAATATAGTAAAGATGTCAATTCTGTACTATATAATTTTAATGAAATTCTGATATCACTACTCTTATCTTTCTTCAAAGAATTGAAAAAGCTGATTACCCACTTGATATGTAGGAAAAAAAAAACCCTCAGAATTAGCAGAGGATACCCCAAAAATAAGGACACAGTGTGAGGGCTTGTATTACCTGATATTAGCACATATTATACAGCCACACATTTGACAGTGGTCAAACCACACATTAATGGTACAATGATACATACTCAGACCAATGGAAAAGAATTGAAACCCAGAAATAAAATCATCAACAAACAGACAACAGATCTTTGATAAGGGCCCCAAAACTGTAAAATGGGAAGTTTCTGTCTTCTTCAACAAGTGGTATTGGAAAAAATGAATATCTACTTGCAGAAAAATGAAGCAAGACCCTTAACTCACTCCATGCACAAGAATAAATTAAAGGTGGATCACAGACTTTGAGGCAAAACTCCAAACTATTAGGATCATTGATGAAGGAATTGGGACCAACCCAAGAACTTTGGCATGGGGAATACATAGGCTATTAGAAATAAGGAAGGACACAAATACAGATGAGTCACAAATTGACAAGTGGGATATACTGAAGATAAAATACCGTATACAGCAAAAGAATTCAGCAAGAGAGTAATAATAGAACTCACAGACTGGGAAAACATCTTTAGCAATGACACAGCAGACAGATTTTATTACAGATTTTATTACTAAAATCTACAATACCCTGCTAGCTTCCAAAAGGAAAACAATAATTGCCCATGGAAGAGGTGGGCAAAGGAACTGAACAGAAGTTTCACAAGGACAGAAATCTGAACGGCTAATAACATATGAAAAAATGCTCCCCGTAATTAGCCATAAGAGAAATGCAAATTAAAACAATAATGAGATACCACTGAATACCCTCAAAGATAACCCAATTGAAAAAGTCAGAAAGCAACAGTGTTGGAGGGGCTGTGGTGAAATAGGAACTCTCGTTCACTGCTAGTGGACCTGTAGGTATGTATAGCCAGTATATAAATAGACTTGGAAATATCCAAAACAGATGGAGATTGAGCTACCATATGACCCAGTAATCCCCCTACTGATCATATACCCAGAAGAGGCAAGAAACAAACAACAGCCAGACATCTGTACTCAAATGTTCATCATGGAACAATTTACAATTTCAAGAAGTTGGAAACAACCCAAATTTCCATCAACAGTCAAATGCATTAAAAAACTGTTTTGCATACAACGGAGTACTATGCATTGCTAAAAAGCAGTGATGAATGCATGAAGCACATCAATGCATGGGAAGAACTGGAGGAAATTATGCTAAAGGGAGTAATCCCAATAGAAAAGGGCAAGTAACATGAGTCCACTGAGGTAAGCTTTTAATAGGTAAAAAGCTACTGTGTACAAACATTCCTAGGGTGAGGTACAAGTAGTATGGCAGGGGTAAGACCAAATCCAGGCATATAGATGGTAGCAACTAATATGGGAAGATTAAAAATAATGATAAATGAGTAGTGGGGGCACAGGGCACTAACCCACCCAAGGGTTTATATTTATATTTCCACAGGAAAAGGGGATCAGACTTCAACCTGGTGCTTCAAGATCTGAATGCAATATACCAGCATGAAGCAGGGAACCAGTAGAGAGGTCTGAGGAACTAGCCTCAATCCCAACTACTTGGACAGCAGCACCTCCCCCCTAGAAGAATTTACTTCAGAGGATAGCACTGAAGCTACAGCTCAGTCTATACCCTTATCAGCACATGTCTTATCAGCACACGGGAGCAAATGAAGGGGGAGGAAGAGAGAGTAGAGCACATCCTGGCCCACCAAGGCTTGAGGACCATATCCCTGCTCAGAGCAGACAATGCACAAAGAGGATCATGTGGTTGGCCCCACTAAGAGACATGGCATCCCTCACTGACCCATACCCTACATGGGCCAACACTGGAGACACAGTGTGGGAATTGTGCTCAGTCTGACCCCACCACACTGAGACAAACCACTAAGGGCATGCAACAGAACAGCAAAGAATGCATAGGAAAGAAGTCCTGGGGAAGTACCAAAAATAGACTTTAGGGCCAGGGTGTGGCACCCCAACACTCCTAAAGGTCAAAAAACAGACCTTGAACTATTTATAGGCGCTTTTATTTGTCATTGGTTTGTTGTTGTTTTGTTTTCTTCTGTTGCTTTGTTTTGCTCTGACTTGTTTTTGTGCATATTATTATCTCTGCAGTTCTATCTAGATAAGATAGACTGGATAAACAATCTGGAGGAGAAAACAGCATGACCGACGGTTCCGTAGGGACATGGGAAATGGGCTGGTGGATGAAAGGAAGTGGTCTTAACAAACCCAGAGATGAGGAAACAACTAGTGATCCAAAATTGGTGCTCAGGAGGTTTGGTAAGATTTGATCAAGGACAATGTAACCAAAAGGAATTACTGAAATCCAAATGAATGTTGAACATAAAATATTGAAAGTAAAAGGAAATAAAAGAAAGAATTGGGAGATAAAGGGCATTTATCGATATTTAAATACAGGTATGTACATGTGTAAATATATTTATATGTGATGATGGGGAAATAGATCTATATGCATATATTTATAGATATAGTATTAAGGTAGCAGGTGGACATTGGGCCTCTATGCAATTATTCCCTCAATGCAAGAATACTTTGTTTTATTAAACTAGCATTCTAAAATGCTCACCTTCCCAATATGATTGCTGATGACAAAAGGGGCACATATGCAATGTGATAGTGATAGAAAGAAAGCTGATGGTACCCAGGTGTCAGAACTAATAGCATCTGGGGTCTTAAAGGCTTAAAGATAAAAAAAATGGCAGCCTTCTAGCTCTGAAGGAACAAAGTCCACATGGAAGAAGCACATCAGCCAGTGTGATCAAAAAGGTATCAATGGGATCAGGTATCAGACATCAAAGAACACAAAAACATATCATTGTGAATAAGGGGAATGCAGAGTGGAGACCCAAAGTCCATCTGTAGGCAACTGGACATTTTCTTACAGAAGAGTCCTGGGAAAGAGATGAGCCAGCCAGGGTGCAGTGTAGTAACAATGAAGCATACAAATTTCCTCTAGTTCTTAAATGCTTCCTCATCCCACCCCAGACTATCATGATCCCGATTCTACCTGACAAATCCAGCTAGACCAGAATATGTACACTGGTACAGATAGGAACTGGAAACAGAAGGAATCCAGGACAGATGAACCCCTCAGGCCCAGTGGTGAGAGTGGTGATACTGGGAGGGTAGTGGGAAGGGAAGGTAGACAGGGGGAACTGATCACAAAGATATACATATAACCCACTCTCTTGGGGACAGACAACAGAAAAGTGGGGGAAGGGAGACATTGTACTGTGTAAGGCATGACAAAATAATAATAATTTGTAAATTATCAAGGGTTTATGAGAGAGTAGCCAGGGAGGGAGAGGAAAAATTGAGGAGCTGATAGCCAGGGAGGGAGAGGAAAATTTGAGGAGCTGATACCAAGGGTTCAAGTAGAAAGCAAATGTTTTGAGAATGATGATGGCAACAAATATACAATAAACAATAAACAAATACAATAAACAAATATACAAATGTGCTTGACACAATAGATTGTGATACGAGCATACAAGTCCTCAATAAAATGATTTTTTAAAGGTAAAAAAGAAAAAATCAGCTACTGAAAACCTTACAGGGTGGAGATCTATTCTGACACCTACGGGTCACCACAAGTCAGTTAACTGGATAGTTCTTTATTCGCAAGATGAACCCATGTCTCTTGGGCATTTTTTGCCTGTGTTGCTTTGCATATTTGGTCCAAATATTTCGCATTTAGCAAAAAATAAATCTATTTAAGCTTTTGCATTCGTTTTTGTTCGTATGGATCATGTGGGCCCTGGGGTGGGCCTCCGGGGCTTTTGGGAAGGATAAGCCCAATGACAGGAATTGCTAATGTGGTTTCTATTGAATGTGATGGATTCATTAGGTGGAATCATCTGATAAATCAGGAGTACTACATTTTTACTCCATTCATCTTTGTCTTTGGGGTTCCGGGGTGACACTGCTGGCAGTATCACTTTGGTCTAAATGTGAAGTATTGCTTGTAGGAGCCAGCTTCGAGCACTGAAGCTGCTCTCCCTTCATCCTCATGTGCCTGGCTGCGAGAGCCTGTGTGGTGGCTCTAGTCCCATTAAATTCATGTTGATGCAGCACTGCCCACAGCTGTGGTTTACAGGGTCAAGTCTCAAGCCTCAAGGATTTCCCTTCCTTCTTCTACCACATAGTAGACAACCTGGATACAACCTACAGAATTTCAGAAATTCCCAGGGGCAGTTGCTTATTAAGTAACAAAGCTTGACCAAACCGAAGGATCAGATGGATTTCACCCCCTGCACTGGGGATTGAGCTTTACAATGTACATGAGAAAAGAAGGATCTGCTAAGCAGTGTGTGTAAGTCCATGAGAATAAAGCTCCTTCAAGCCCCTGAAAGTAGCAACAAATACCATGAATGTATTCCTCATAAGTACCCAGTGCATTCTAGCTTTATGATCTGGATCAAGAAAACTCGCGTCTCCATCACAGAGGATCTGAAAAGATTCCTTTGTCTCACTTCCACATGGTTCTAGAATCCTGTCTCCACATACCACACATTGGGCACGCATTCACGCCCCATGAAGTCCATCTCCTCCTTTAACAACCACTTTGGAGGTGCCTTTTAGTCTCTGGAGAGCAAGGACTACATTCTCGGTGCTTCTGTGACTTCAGCATCCAGCTCCATGCCCAGTACATCAAAAACAACCAGGTGACTATGGAACTGATTCTGACTCAAGATCACCTCATGGGCCTGAGGGTTAACACTCTGCTCCATTGCATTCTTCCTGGATCCCTTTTGAGAAGCATCTTGCCAGGGTTTCTTCCAAGGCCTGTCTGGAATTTCCATCCTTCTGGTTAAACTTATGGTTTCCCATCTCCAATCTTCCAATTAGCAGCTAAGTGTTTGGGAAAGGGCTATAACAGTTCATCCAAAAATGTCCTTCCCTCTTAATTTCAGGTTCCCGTGAACTTTTTGAAGCCCCTTCCTACTAACCATTTGCACCATCCAGAGACAGGCTTCATGAGCAACAATAAACATTAACTAAGGAGCTCAAGACTGTCTGCTGAGGGGACAAATAGAGCCACACTGCGATGGAAACTCTTGTCTGATTGCTCATCAATCCATGTAAGGTGACTCCTGCATCTTGGTCCTAGTTCTTTCCTAAGAAATCTCCACCAAGGCTGCCGCTTTTCAATGACACTATGGTGTCTGTGCATCACTTCTGCTTTCTCCTACTTGTAACAGTCGTCTCTGGAGTTCTAGAGGCAGAGTGGGCTATGCCGTGGGCTGCTACCGTCAAGACTAGCAGGTCAAAGCCTGTGGCCCCTCTGTGGGAGAGAGATGAGAGTTTCTACCCCAGTAAGGTGTTATGGTCTCAGAAACCCGTGGAAGAAGTTGTATTCTGCCCTGTAAGGGCGCTCTTAGTCTGAATCCACCAATGGGGAGGGAGTTTGCTTTGGTTAACCCATGGGATCCTGCTCTACTGTGCCAGATGCCCTGAGTATGCTGTGGTCTTGTCTCTTCTTTTCCATGGGTGATGCTTTTTATTTGTCTAGACTCCTATTCCTGAAAATGTCCCTTAGGACTGTCCACCTCTGAGAAATCTTAGTATTAACACTTAGGTGTGGTGTGAGTCGTGTATGTAACAGAATTGCCCTGCCCAGGTTCCTCTTCATGAGCCTGGGTGTGTGCCCCTGTCCACTGTTCTAGCCACCAGGTATGTTGAGTGTCTTCCAACTCCACTGCCTCATCTTTCAGGATAATATATTAGACAATATTGAGATCCATAAGGTTTGCATCAGATAATTTTTGGAAATAGAATAGATCACTAGGCTTTTCTTCGTCTGTCTTAGTCTGGAAGCCCCACTGAAACCTGTCCATCCTGGGTGACTCTGCTGGTATTGAAATAACAGTGGCATAGTTTCTGGAAACCAGCACAAACTTATATAGATATGTTATCTATATATAGCTTATATAGCTTCTGGAAACCAGCACAAACGTATATAGATATCTATATAGATATGGGTGAAACCTAGCAAGTATTCAATAAACAATAGTTGTTGTCCTTTTTATTGTTAGTGGTAGAGGTGGTGGTTTTAGTATGATCATCTCACTGCTTTTTTGTGCCTCCCTTAATTATACCAACTATTTTCACACACACATACATACACACACTTTTTTTGTATATATACTTCTCTACTGAACCAGAAAACCCCAAATTGAGAAGCCAAGCCTTTCCCTACTTGAAATTCTCAGCACCATATGCAAGGTACTCAGTCAATGATCCAAAGGAGAGGGATTGATCTGTGAATGCTGGAGCCTGGGAATAGTATTCAACCATGGATCAACCCTGGCCTGATCATAAAATTCAAGGAGCTGAACTATTTTTAAGACTTTGAAAGAAAGACTTGTATGTGGTCCCACAAATCCTAAAAGAATTTACAATTCAGCCCTCTATGGAGAAGGAGAAAGTGCACTGACTGCTACAGTAAACACAGAGACCTCATCTAGATTGTAATTAACTGGCTCTGGTTTCTTATCTGATGACCTTACTGTGCTTAGGCAGAAATTCTACAAAGGGTTCAAGAGCAGTTTCCATCACAGCTCATAGCCTGGAGGGTCCTACTGGAACAAATACCATCCATTGTGCGAAAGGAGGCTAGTATTTTAAAAGCATCTATTACTAGTCAAGATTTCCAACATTTTCCTTCAGTCTTTTAAGTTGAGACTATCATTTTAAAAACGCACCTTCATCTGTCAGCTTATCATATGGCCAGGGTGTATGCATGGTTGTGTTGGAAATGAAGCCACTATTACCTCAAATGCCAGCAGGACCACCCAGGGTGGACCAGTTTCAGTAGAACCTTTGAACTAAGACCAACAAGGAAGAAAAGGCTTGTGATCTTTAGGTTGCCCAGCAATCAGAGCCCACTCAATGGTCACCCACAATTATAGCACCGGCATAAAGGTAAAGATATTACTTTGAAGGACAGAGGGCTGTTTTCAACTGCTCATGAAGCCAAACATCCTCCCAAAATACTGCTAAAACTTAAAGTCTCCTATAGAGAAAGCCAGTAAGGAGACCCAGCACATGCAGACCTAGAATCAACACTTTTCAAGCACCTTTTAGAAAAGAAATATGGAAATCCAATTCAATTTGTAGCTCAAAGTGTAGCATACTCGTGGGTTCACATCAAATGCCATCTACTGCCTGTACTTGTCCAAGCTGTCGCCCAGGCTCAGTTCATTTCATCCTCTCCCCAGAGGGAAAAATTGGTTTCCAGGAGCCCTTTCAAGTCACCTGGCTTTGTATTCCCATTGCCCCTGGTTGTCTTTTTATATAAGGGAAACTTTTCTCTGATAATGACTGCATCTTCCTAAAAGCTTCTTCTGTGTTCTTATTTTCAAAGGAGCTGGATCCATCTTCATGTTTTCCTGCCATAATTGCCTCGGGCCAATTCCTCCTAAAGGAATTAAAAATGCAAATCTAATATTCTAATTGCATAATAGGATAATCTTGGCAGCTCGATCAATACTCTCTCCCCCTGTCAATAACGAGGCCAGGAGGCCTGTGTGTCAGGCCCCGCCGGTCTCACTTTATCACTGGCCCCTTGGCCCATCCACATCTATAAGAGATGACATTTTATTAGTGGGCTTCCATCAATCAGCTCTAATTTGTGCATCACGGGGATGTATGTTGTCATCTCAGGTTCAGGCAGAATCCCCATTGCCCTTGGTGCCAGACATCAAAGAGTCTAAGCCTTCATGTTTACAAGGACTAAGTTAAATGACCACCACTTGCCTGTCAGTGTCTCATAGTACACTGTCTCCTGTGTTGCTATGATGCTGACAGCGCTGCAGCCAACATCACAAAAAACTGCTAGGATCACCCAGGGTAGACAAATCTCAGCAAAGCCTCCAGACCAGGAGATGAAGAAGAAAGGTTTGGTGATCGGGTTCTAAAAAATCAGCCAACGAAAACTCTGTGTGTGTGTGTGTGTGTGTGTGTGTGTGTGTGTGTGTTGGGGGAGGGAGGTGTCATAAGAGAATATTGCCTGATATAGGGATAGCAGATGATTCTCTAGGTTGGGAGACACTCAAAATACACAGTGGCAGCGACAAGGGACAGAAGCACACCATCCTGTCATGAGACTGGGACTGTTTGCATCTGTGGTTTGTACATCAGAGGCAACTTGAGAGCTACTAACAACAGTAGCAATGGGTAAATGATAGACATACCCTAGATTAAACCACACTTAGGATGTTTCCCCTGGACATTATTTATTGGCATTAGAAGCAAAGTTTACACCCGTCACACAAAAGAGGAAGATCTCAGGGAATCAGAACAGGGAGAGCACCCCTACTTGCTTGGACAGGGCAGCCATGCTTGGGTGCCAATGTACATGTTCCAGTCAGAGACCTGAGAGTGAGGCTGAGCTTAAGCCTTTCTCAACTGGCCAGGCCAAGATGTCACTTAGGATCTGTGTCTCAACCAAGTAAAACCTCCCTAGAGTCAAAGTGTTGACCTAGATTGAGGACTAAACCCACTGCATTCCAATCAATTCCCACTCATTGTGGCCCTATAGGCTGGAGTAGAACTGCTTCATAGTGCTTTGTGGTTGTGGTTGTGGTTGTTGTTGTTTTTGGAACCTGATCACCAGTACTTTCTTGTCCATCTCTTACGAGAACTTACGGCTTCATCTTTCCTGGTGAGTTCGAACTGCTGACCTTGTGGTTAACAGCACAATATTTAACTCCCTACACTTAACTTACAATAGTATTAGGGTTCCTATTAGATTGGGCGCTAAAGTCCTTTCCAACTTAAAGTTTATTTTGATTCGCATATAGGAGAGACCATACTTGAAGTAGCTTGTGCTCGTTGCTGTGTGCCATTGAGCCGGTTCTGACTCCCCGCAATCCTTGCCACTTCAGATGGAAACACTGCTGGATTCGGCATAATTCTGAGAATCATTGATGGACTTAAGCCCATTCTTTTTTTTCCCCAATGATTTTATTGGGGGCTCTTACTGCTCTTATAACAATTTATACACCATTCGTATCAAGCATATTTGTACACATGTTGCCACCGTCATTTCCAAATATTTTCTACTTGAGCCCTTGGTATAAGTTCCTCTTTCCCTCTCTTTTTTAAAATAAATCATTTTATTGGGGACTCACACAACTCCCATCATGATCAATACATATGTCAATTGTATGCAGACCACACTTGCACAATTGTTGACATCATCACTCTCAAAACATCCTCCCTCCACTTAGGCCCCCAGTACCACCTCCCCTTATTTTCCCTTCCTCCCCACTCCCTCTCCCCCATGAACCTTTAATAGTTTACAAATTATTGTTACTTTTTCTTATCATACACTGTCTGATGTGTCCCTCCACTCACTTCCCTGTTGTCCGTACCGCAGGGAAGACATTATATATGTAGATCCCTGAAATTGGTTTCTCCTTTCTATTCCACCTTCCTTCCACCCTCCCAGTATCCTTCGGTCTAGCTGTATTTGTCAGGTAGAATTGGGATCACAATAGTGGGTGGGAGGAAGCATTTGAGAACTAGAGGAAAGTTGCACATTCCATTGTTACTACACTGTACCTTGACTGGAATTGAGCCCATTCTTATGTTTTAATCCATCACATTGAGAGTCTTCCTTTTTTCAATTACCCTCTATTTTACTAAGCATGATGTCTTTCTCCAGGGATGGGTCTCTTCTAATAAGATGTCTATAGTGCAAAATCTTATCATCCTCACTCTTCAGGGCATTCTTGCAGTACTTCCTCCAAGACAGATTTCTTCTTTCTTCTGTTGGCCCATGGTGTGCATATTCAATATTCTCCAACAACAGAATTCAAATGCATTAATTTATTTTTTGGCCTACTTTATTCATGATCTATCTTTTTCATGCAAATGAGGTAATTAACAATACCATAGATTGGATCAGGAGAATATTAGTCCTAAATGTGACATCTTTGCTTTTGCTTTTATTTTTCCTTCCTTCTCTCCTTGGTTTCTTTCTCATCCCTCCCTACTTGCCTTCCTGCTGTCCTACCTTCTTCCTTTCATCATTTTAAAAGATGCCTTTGGAAGCAGATTGCTAAATGCTATTCATTTCTTGATTTCATGACTACTGTTTTTTATGAAAATTGAGTGTAGATCCAAGTTAAATGAAATCCTTAACATCTTCAATATTTTCTGTTTATCGTGATGTTTCTTATTGGTCTTTGTGAAGACTTTTGTTGAATGTCAAGGTGGAACCTCTACAAAAGGGTGTAGTCTCTGATCTTCATCAGTAAGGGCTTCAAGTCCTCTTCACTTTCAGCATGCTTAAGTAGCACAGATGAAGAATATTGTCAGTTGACCGACATCAGAGGCCCTATTGCTACTTCTGGGCAATTTGCCAATTAACAGCAGAAACATCATAATTAACACTTATCATGCAAATTCTATTTCCATTAAGAAATGTTTCCAATTTTTCTCTCCCACTAAATGTTCTCTCCAGTGGATTTTTTTCCAGGTTTAAAATACTATACTATTTATTCTAAAATACTACCATTCCATATATCTAGCTCAATCAGTAAAATTCACTTTTACAAATTATGTCTACAATCAAATTCCTTTCAATAGCATTAGACACTGAATATAGCAAGACTGTAAGACCTGTTGTCACTCCATCAATTCTTACGCATGGCATCTTTCCATGTGTGTCCAAGAAGAATTATGCTCCACAGTGGTTTCCATGGCTGGTTGTCTAGAAGCAGATCACCAGACTTTTCTTGTAAGGTGCCTCAGGATAGACTCTACCAAGCCTTCATTCAGCAGTTAAGCATATTAACAGCTGTGCCATTCGGGTATGTCAAGACTTTAGGTTCCTACTGAGCATGATATGAGTGTAACTTTATTTCAAATGAAGAATCAAGCTAAAGAATTTTATATTTTTGAAGAATAATTCTAATATTATGATAATCCAAGAAAACAAACCCATTGACACAGAGTCCGTCCCTACTCACAGTGACATTGCATACTATATCAGGAGATGGTAAATCTTTCTAGGAGAAGATTACCTCATCTTTTTCCTGAGGAGTAGCCTGGTGGCCTTGCACTGACCTTATGATTAGCACCCCAACATCCAAATCCTATTGCTACTCCATTGGAACCCTAATTTATCTGGTCCTTCACAAAATATTCTGTGTGGATCTGAAGGTGAGTTTGTTGCTTTTCATTGTCATCCAACAGCAGGCTCCCCTCATGTAAGACAGAAAAAAATGTTGCACCATCTAAGAGCAACCTTACCATCATATGCATGTCTGAGTCCAGTGTGGCAGCTGTTGTGTCAGTTCATCATAATGAGAGTTCCCCTTGTTTATGCTGGCCCTTTCTCCCATGTGATGAGATTTTCTAATTGTTTGTCTTTCATCACGATGGGTCCAAAGGATCCAAGCCAACATTTCTTTATTCTGACTCCTAACAAGTACTGTACATCTTTATAACTTATTCAACCGATAAGTATCCACTATAGATCAGGTGCTGGGTAAAGGGCTTTTCTACACATCTCTTTACTTTGTTGTGGAAAGGACATCAGGAGTTAGGTGAGACTGGGTGCATTTATATCTTCCAGGAGGAAGCTAGGGCTGGGTAACAGTAAGGGACAAAGTAATGACTTTGTCAGGAAAGCGACAGAAAACAAGGGAGCCAGAAGTCGGAAGATCCCTGAAGAGCTGAGACAAGCAAATGCTTCCATTTTCAAAAGGCGCCAGGGAATCCTCAAACATAAAACAGGAAAAAGAAAGAGGGAAATAGCCTATGGAATAGAGACAAGTGAGCTGAATATTGATCCCTGGAAGAACAGGAGACCTAATCACCAGGATTGATCTGTGAGCTCCATGAAAAGATAACGGGGACTGTCAAGAGTCATCCTGCTCATATACAAGTCAATTCAGTTGAATACCATTTCCAACCCTGGTAGAGTTATTAAGCTGGGTCATCAGTGGAGCTGGATTTCAGCAAGGCAATTGTCAGACTTGTTCAGGATATTCTTGTGGACAACATGGAATCATGGGGAAGGGCCACAGATACAGTTAGGCGAATTTGTAACAGGTTGAACAAGCACATCAGAAGCGTTGATTAATAGAGTGGTGTCAATTTGGAAAGAAATTCCCAACCTTCTGCCATCCAGCTGTTTATGACCTTGTTCTGTTCTACAAGTTCATTAGTGGCTTGAGTAGAGTTGCATGAGGTACACTTGTTAGAACACTCAATGACCTGAATATGTTGATAGAGTAAACAAACAAGTCATTATCCCAGAATGCCCCCTTTCAACTAGTCCCAAAGTCCCAAGCCATCAAGAAGAAATGTGATGGGAAAGAATGTGAATTTCTTCAATTGATTCTAAAATCAATCATAGAAAGTTGGATGTGAGGACTTTGACCAAAAAACAGTTCTTGGAGAGAAGGCCTGGCTCCCAACACAATATACACATTTAATGTGATGTAACCAACAGTAAAATATGAAGGATTTTAGACTCGGGTCTCTCTCCAAGAAGAGGTATGATAACTGCTATTTTGCAGAGTTGTTTTGAGAGGAAACAGTATTAGTGAACGATAAAGATACAACACATCACTGAGAGTTTTTAATCCATTACTGAGTCCTCTAACCTCAATAGCCAGAAAGGAGTATTGGTGACATAATGCTATGCATGGGGCTACAATACACAAGGCCAACAGTTCAAAGTAACCATCAGCTCTTCAGAACAAAGACACGGCTTTCTATTCCCATAAAAAAGCTCAGAAACTCACAGGGGCAGTGCTGCCCTGTCCTACAGAATCACTATAAGTCAGTATTGTTTTGATGGCAGTGAGTTTGAGTTTCCTACCTTAGGGGGCTCATCTTCTTCTTGGACTTTATCAGACTGTATTCTGAACGATCCATAAGGGTTTCCTTGATTGAATTTTTGGAAGTAAATCACGAGAATTATATTCCTAGTTTTAGTTAAGATGCTCTGCTGAAACCTGCCCATCACAAGTTTCTGTAGTGGTTTTTGAAATACCAGTGACATAGATCACAGAGTCATGATCACATCCAAACAGCATAGTCTTCTAACCATAGTATGACAAACTAACAGGTGGTGGGTCTCTTACCTCACAGAAAATAGTTGAAGTGTTTGCTGGTGTTTAGCCTAGAAAAGGCACGAGATTAACCTTCTGGTGCTTGAAGGGTTGACATAAGGAGAATGAGGAAATGTAGTCTTCATTCAGTGACAACTGAGGTCATTTCGGATTCACAGAGAATACCAGGATAACATGCAGAGTTCCTACATGAAGAATTGACTGCCAGGTCACTGGGCAAGTGAGAGGTGGTTTTGTGTAATTCCGTAGGGCAGCATTTGGTTGGTAACATCTTGGTACATGGAGGAAAGTTTGGGGTTGTGAAGGATGTTGTCTTGGTTGGCTACACAGTCAGTGCCGATGGAAGCAGCAGTCAAGAGAGCAAAACCATGTTGCTTTAGGTAAAATTCCTGTGCCAGTCCTCTCTAGAGTATTGAAAAGCAAGGGTTGTAATTTATTCCATGTCAGCGAGTTTGTTTTTTATAGGCACTTTGATCATTGTTGTTGCTTAATAGGTAACTTCCACTTGGTTCTGAAGATTGGGGACCCTTTGTATAGCACAAGAAAATGCTGCTCGGCAACATATGTACAAAGGTGCTTGATGTAATTGATGTTTAGATCATAATAAGAGCTGTAAGAGCCCCCAATAAAATGATTTATAAATAAAGACATAAATAAGTAAATAACACCACCCAGTTCTGCACCATCATTACAATGTTGTTGATTTTTGGTTTTTTAGAGGTGGGGGAGGGAGTTCTTACAGATATTATTACAAACCATATTTCAATTAGATCAAGCATAATTATACTAATGCCACCAACATCAATTTCAATGCATTTTCTTTCTTCTTGAACTCTTCAAACCTCTTTACCCCATCTTTCTCTCACCTTACCCCCCACCAGCAACCCTCATTAGTATATTATTATCTGCCATATTTTATACCATCCAATGTATCTGTTCACCTGTAATTTTGTTTTCATTCCCCTCAAGTGGGACTATACCATCATCACTGCTATCAGCCCTCCCCTCCCCACCCTATCCCCTCAGGGAAACATTACTCCCACTGTTACTGTTTCTGAAGGGTTATCTATCTTGACTTTAATCCAACAATCACTCTTAATTGTACAGATAAGCATATGTAAGTCTAACAAGGTTAATGAGTAGAACAAAGGTCATGATAGTAAGGGGAGGAAATATTAAAGAACTAGAGATTAGTTATGTGTTTCAGCAAGTTATGTTTTTCTACACCACTCCCTAGATTTATCACCCTATCTGAGGGACTGTCCAATTACTATTTTACAAGTGGGTTTTGGGTATCCACTTTGTCCATGCACTTTGTCCTTCACATCAAATTGATTGTTTGGTCTTGAACTTCTGAAATCTATCCCTGTCGACGCCTCATATATAGGCTTGTGTGCTTCTGATTCTCATGGTTCAGCCAATTGTTGTAGCCACTGCGTTGATCGGTCTTGTTGAGGTCCTTCCTTTTTGCTACCCCGCTATTTTACCAAGCAAGTCCCTTCTCCAGGGACTGTCTCTCCTGACAACATGTCCAAAGTATGTGAGACAGTGTTGTTACCCTTATCTCTAAGAAACATTCTTGCTGTCCTTCTTCCGACACATATTTATTTGCTCTCTTGGTAGTCTATGGGTTCTTCATTATTCTTGGCCAACACCATAATTCAAAAGCATTCATTGTTCTTCAATCTTCTGTATTCAATGCCCACCTTTTGCATACCTATGAGGCAACTGAGAACACCCTGGGTTTGGTGAGGTTCACATTCGTTCTCAAACTAAATCCTTGCTTTTCAATACTCTAGAGACGAACTGTGCAGGAATTTTACCTAATGCAACATGTTTTGATATCTTGACTGCTGCTTCCATCGGCATTGGCTGTGTAGCCAACCAAGACAAAATCCTTCACAACTTCAAACTTTCCTCCATGTATCAAGATGTTACCTATTGGTCCATTTATGGGGACTTTTGTTTCCCTCTCCTTGAGTTGAAATCCATACAGGAGGCTTTAATTCTTGATCTTCATCAGAAAATACTTCAAGTCCTCCTCACTGTCAGCAAGCAAGTTTGTATCATCTGCATATCTCAGGTTTTTCATGAGTCTTCCTTCAATCTTGAGGCTGAATTCTTCTTTATATGATCCAGCTTTTCTGATTATTTGCTCAGCATGCAGATTAACTAAATATGGAAAGAGGACACAACCATAGTGCACACATTTCCTGATTTTAAACCATGCAGAATTCCCCTTTTCTGCTTCCACGACTGCCTCTTGATCCATGTACAAGTTCCACATGGGCACAATGAAATCTTCTTGAATTCCCATTATTCCTAAGTCCATCCATAGATTTTTATTATCCACAAAATTTAATGCCTTGGCAAAATCAATAGAGTGTAACTATAAATCTTTCTGGTAACCTCTGTTTTGAATCAAGAATCATCTGATATCAGCAGATGGTTGTCCCATATTCTCTTCAGAATACTACTAGAACCCCTGGAAGCTCCTTTTCAAACTACTGCTTCAACCATTTGATGATCTTCAGCAAACTTTTACATACATGTCATATTCATGATACTATTTTAGAAGTCACACATTCTGTTGGATTGCCCTTCTTTGAAATGGGTACGAATACATATCTCTTCTAGTCAATTTGCCAGTAGCCGTCTTTCAAATTTCCTGGCATAGATGAGTAAGTGCTTCCAGTGCTTCACCAGTTTGTGGAAACATTTCAGTTGATAGGCCATCAATATCTGGAATCCTCCTTTGTGGCTCATGCTTTCAGTACAGCTTAGACCAGCTCTCATACTGTGGGTCATGACCTCTTTGTGGTGGAATGACCCTTTCACGGGGGTTACCCAATTCATAACAGCAGCAAAAGTACAGTTATGAAGTAGAAATGAAAATAATTTTATGGTTGGGGGTCTCCACACCATGAGAAAATGTATTAAAGGGCCATGGCATGAGGAAGGTTGAGAATCACTGGCTTAGACGTCAGTACCATTGATTCTTGCTCATATGATACCTCTTGAAATGATAGGATGTAGGGCTGAGCCCCGGTGGCGCAGTGGTTGTGCGCGGGACTGCGGCCCACTGGGACGGAGGTTCAATTCCAGCAGTGGGGCTGGGCCTCCTACTCCCACCAACGGAGAGCAGTGATGACCCCCCCACCCCCCCAAAAAAAAAAGAAATGGTGGAATGTCAACTAATTATTTTTGATACTGTGACTGTGTATTCGTCCCATCATTTTATGCTTTTTATGCTTCCTACACCATTCAATATTTTAACTACAGAATCCTTTAATCTTGCAACAGGGATTTAAATCTTTCTTGAGTTTTTCAGCTTAAGATATGCTGAAAATGTCCTTTTTTATTTTCTAACTCCAGTTCTTTGCACATTTTATTATAATACTTTGTCTTCTCCAGCTTTGCTTGAAATTTTCTGTGTAGATCTTTAACTTTATTATTTCTGCCAGTTGTTTTAGCTCCTGTATGATTAATGGCAAGTTTCAGAGTCTCTTCTGATATCCACTTTGATCTTTGCTTGCTTTCCTGTCTTTTGAATGACTTGCTTTCTTCATGAATGATGGTTTTGATATCATCCCATACCTGAATGTCTTCTGTCCTTAAGTTTCAGTGCATCAACTCTTCTTGACATTTTCTTTTGAAATATAGGTGAGTTTTACTCAAGGGTGTATTTTGGCTCTCCTAGACTTGTTTTGATTGTCTTAAACTTCACTCTGAACTTACATGTGGACAATTTATGATCGGTTAACCTCTGTCTGGGTTTTAGCTGATGATGTTGAGCTTCTCCACTGTGTCTTCCCACAGATGTAGTCAATTGATCATGAGATGTCTACCTGTTAAGTTGTCATTTGCATTCTTGGATAAAAAAAATGTGCTCTGGAGAAGTTGTTGTTGCATATTTATATTACATGATATCCAACTTTGTTTGAATCACCAAGAACATATTTTCGAACTACATTTCCTTTCACTTCACTTCCAAATTTTACTGCAATTGTCAGTGCACTTTGATTGCATAGTTGATCCATTTCAGGCTGAAAGTGTTGGTGGAATTCTTCACTTTCTGCATCACTAACTTTGGTTGTTAGTGTACAAATTTAATTAATATTTGTATTGATTGGATTTCTTTGTATGGGGGTAGATATTATCCTATCACAGACAGTATTATAATTAAAGATAGATCTTTAAATTTCCTTTTGGATGATGAATGCAACATAATTCCTCTTGAATCTATGATTCCTGGCATAGGAAACCATACATTTTTTAGTCCCAAATGCTCAATACCCATTCATTTCAGCTCACTAACATTGAGCATAGCAATCTTTCAGCATTCCATTGAATTTTTGACAACTTCCAATTTCATGACTATTTATACTTCATGCGTTCCATGTTCCAATTATTAATTGATATTTGCAGTTATTGCTTCTCATTTTGAGTCATGACCCATTAACAAATTAAGACTTTGAAGGCTTGATTCCTCCAGGCTTTAACTCCTCCCATATCATTATGGTCAATTCTACTTTGAGAAGCAATAACTTGGTCATATGTTGTGTGCCTTCTGCCCTGAGAAGGACTTATCTTTGGGCATCAATGGTCTGTCAGTTTGCTGTAATGTGGGACTTACGTATTGCTATGATACTGGAAGTTATTTCACTCATATATTTCACAAATATTAACAGAGTCATCCAAAGTGAACAGGTTTCAGCAGATCTTCCAGACAAAAAATGGACTACAAAGAAACAGTAGGCTATCCACTTCCACGTAATTAGCCACTCAAAACCTAATGGATAGCATTCAAACACCGATAGTAGAGTTATCATAAATAAACAACTGATAGACATTGGTCGACATTGATAAAGATTGAACTCAAAAGTATCCGTCAAATATCATTTCAAGATATTTTATATACAACAAAAATGTGTGATGAAGAAATAAAACATTGCATTCTCTAGAAGAGTTCAAAATCTAAAGACATGTAAGTTATTTTATTGATTTAAAATATAAGGCTCAGGGCAGAGCCCCAGTGGTGTAGTGGTTGTGCACGGGACTGTGGCCCTCTGGGATAGAGGTTCAATTCCAGCAGCAGCTCCACAGGAGCAAAGGCTGGGCCTCCTACTCCCACCACCAGAGGGTAGTGATGCCAAAAATAAATAAATAAAATATAAGTCCAAGTGAAAGAGTACTAGCCACAAAGAGTAAACTGCAGATTAGAGAGGGTAGCTTTTAACTTGAAGGCCCAGGGTGATAGAAATGCCTAAGTACTCAGCTGCAGACCCAAATCCTACAGGTTGAAGCCCGCTGAGTAACCCTTCAGAAGCCCTGGAGTTCTACTTCTGATAAATGACTCTTGGAAATACTACAGAGTCCAATTCCATTTTGACATACTGAGGGTTGCCACAAGGCCAGTGGTAATTTGCTTACTAATGAATATTTATCTTTAAGTTGGGCTGGTGGGGGCAGGGGGGCATCATTAAAAAAAAGGCTTCATAAGAAAAGGATTATCTAACCTGTCAAACAGTCATCATTTCCAACCCAAACCTGAGGGAGTGCTAACTCTCTAACATGGCCTTTTAATGATTCTCTTCCTGCATCCTTTCCCATAAGCTAACCCCTGAAGCTCCATCTTCACTATTAGTTTGAAGAGACCTGATTCACGGTCTATCCCTTACCGGACAATTAAGATCTGCTTGTTTCTTAGCTCCCCGGTCACCCTCACTGTCATTGGAGATCTTCCTTCCATTTCCTCTGCATCCCATCTCTGCTCCCAGAGTCCCAGAACATCCCTGCTTGCTCGGGAAGGGAAGATGAAGATACATTGTAATAAATGGAAGGGGCAGGACAAGAACCAGAGCATGGGACCAGGGAGCAGGCATCCCTGCAGTATTAGGAGAAAGGTAAATCATGAAGACCATGGGAAACATGGAGGCTGTCACAGCTGAGAAGCTTGTGAACACATGTCTTGGAGAAGAGTCTTGCTTATCAGGATAAGGACATAGGATTTTATCCATGAGTCCGTAGGACTTGGACTCAGAGGTGTGTCATTTTCTGAACTTATTTGAAAACCATGCATTATTGGGGATTTGGAGTGCAATTAAAAGCTCATGTTTTAGGCAAGTGGCAATGAAGAATGGGAATTTAAAAGAATGAAAAGGAGAAGAATGGAATGTGTGTATGTGTGTTAAGAAATTAGAATCCAGAGAGCTGCATGGCTCAATATGAAGAAGAGGTCAAAATTAGCACTTGCTCTTTCCATGTGTCCTGGCAAGATAGGATATCTTTAGTCAAGTAGGGATTCCAGGAGAAAGAGGAAGTTTTGAGAGGAGGAGGAGTTATGTTTTACACGTGTGGTTCATAGATATTGGGTAGATACCCATATAGGCAGTCTAAGAAAGTGGTCAAGGCTGGATAATAGCACCAAGGAACATGAAGGAGTCATGTCAAGCTTATCAAAATGTCCTACAAGTAACCAAGGATGTAAAGGTTAGGAGAAAGGGAAGAGAGTAGAGACCATCCCTATAAACAGAAACCTTCCAATCTATAACATGAGACAGAACACTTCTCTTTGGAGTGCTTCAAATCCCAATGTTTGGCATACATGCTATCTAAAAGCCTCCTTGTCTGGCAGTCATAAGCTAAATATGCATCCTGTGCCTGATAAACAATGAGATTTTGTGTTAACTACATGAGAACCTGTAGAATTTGAACTCCAGAAGCCTAGCACCACTGATGCTTTAATAGTTTTAGTCCATCACCCACCTATCAATTTGATATACTGTGGTAGCTTCCACAGTATTATGGTTATGACACTGGAAGCTATTTCACCAGTATTTCAAAATCCAGCTGGTGGACACACTAGGAAGAAAAGCCTGCTCCTGAAAATCAGCTGATGAAAACACCACAGATCACAGTAGAAATTTATCCAAAATACAGAGGAAAGGTAGCTCTTTAGACTGAAAGTCAAAATAGACAATCCTGTACACAATAATTAACTCAAGCATAGAATAATCATGGAAACGTCACAGGGCCTGGCAACATTTGACTCCAGTACACAGGGGGCTACCATATGCCCAGAGTCCACTTGACAGCAACAAACAGTAACAATCGTGCTCTATTGAATATTGATCTAATGAATTCCCTCAAGGATAATGACTGAAAAGAACACGTGTTTTCACATTTTGAAGTGCTGTAGAATCTCAGACATGCTATTCCTGTGTTCTTGTTTCCCCAAGGCTGAGTTCTCATCAGAGGCTCCACGGGGTCTGGTGGGGATATAGAGGGGGGATCTACTTCAAATGCCCTCAAGTTAATGGGAGAACTGATCAAGTAAAGGCTGTAGACCTGAGGTCTTCATTCTTACTAGCCACCCTTTGGAGGTCACTCTCAGCTCCGAGAGGCTATACCCCAGTTCCTCAATATGTTACCTTCTCCGTGGACCTTTTTAAAATATGGCAACTTACTTCTTCAAAGTCAGCAGCAAGGAGTTTCTTTCTTAAGTACTATCAAGAAAGAGTCTTATACAAATCAGAACCTAATTATGAGCATCTCATGTCATCACTTTTTCCATATAAGGGAACCTAGTTCAAAAAGTCAATGAGATATTGCAATGGGCACCGACCTCTTTGAAGCATTGAAGAGTAAGGATGTCACTTTGAGAACCAAGGTACTCTATGGACAAGCTACGGTATTTTCGATTGCCTCATATGTATGTGATTGTTGGACAATGAAAAAAGAAGATCACATTCATTATTATGTTAATGAAGAATATTGAAAATACAGTGTTCAGAAGAACAAATGGGAACCTATTTTGGAAGCCAGTTAAAGTGTAAGGACAGCCAAAATGCTTTTTAGAAACACAGATGGGAGACTTCATCCCACATACTTTGGACCTGTTGAGAAGAAACCACTTCCTGGAACAGCACCCACTTGTAAAGTCAAGGTCAGTGAAAAAGAGGAAGACTATCAAGAAGATGGATAGACACAATGGCTTCAAAGATGTACTCAAGCATAACAACAATTGTGATGATGGTGCATAATCAGGCAATAGTTCATTCTGCTGTACACAGACAGGGTTGCTACGAGTCCATATCAACTCAATGGTGCCTAACAATAACAAACAGAAAAGTGAGAAGCCCTTGTGACAAAATCCTTAAATCTTCAGCTGCTCACCAAACTGTCAGTGGTTTGTACTCACCATGGGAGGATTAGATCTCCATGGGAGAAAAGGCCGGGTGACCTATGTCTGTAAAGACACCCACCCACCTCTCCACAAAAAAAAAAAAACATTCAATCAATTCTGGCTGATAGTGACTCTATACGGGGTTCTCCCAAATGAAAATCTTTACAGAAGCAGATAACCTCCTCTTTCTCCTGCAGATTGGCTGGTCATTTTGAACTATCAACCTTGTAGTTAGCAGAACAATGCATAACATACAGCATCACCAGGGCTTCTTCGCATAAAAGTACAGTCTAATGAACCCTGAGTCAGTTCTGTTCTGTCTTTAGTTACTATGAGTTATAACTGAACCAGTGGCATTCAACAACAATCAAAAGCAGTGTCGTATGCTGGATCTTCCAGAGAAGAAAAAGCCGTGACATATGTATATCAATACATTTATATAAAGATATTTACTTCAAGGAAACGGCTCACAGAGTTGTGGGAGCTGTTAATCCTAGATCTATGGGTCAGGCATCAGAATGGTCAGAGGCTTCTTCAGACTCACATGGCTGCAGGGGCTGATAAAACCAAAACATCAGGCCAAATGGCAGACTACTAGCTCACTGAGCTGTGGGAGCTGAGAGATAGCTAAATCTCCAGATGATACACTGTAGCTTCATGTCCCAAGAACTGGAGGTTAGATGGTGAAAAACTGGATGTAGGATGGAGTTGTACCAAAACACCCATACATATTGGATATAAGCCACCCCCAAGGAAGCTTATGAAATGGAGAATGATTGTACAATTCTGAGAACCGTGGTCTTGTCAAGTTGGCATATTACATTAACCTCAACAAGCACCGTCTCACCAATTTTGCTGGATAACATAACCCAAGTATGAGAGTAGACAAGTCTATCACTATTTTGTTTCACATTCTATTGGCTTTCTGGATCCAAGCTTGCCAGAGATTGTGAGGATGATGCAGAACTGGGAAAGGATTCATTTTATTATCCATCGGGTAGCATGAATCAGCCCATATGTCCAATACCAGTCTATAAATTCCTCTTCAGACTCACACTATGCATGCAATGATGCCAAATGCAGCAAGATCACCAGCCAGTGGGTGGAAAGTCTTGTGGATCCAGGATGGTGGAAGTATCTCAGTACTGGTGTGGGTCTCTATGTGAGATCCACCTCCAGCTCCAGAACTCTTCCTGTTCTGGTTGCCATCAACATGGCTCCATGTGGCTTCTCAACAGGAATGTCTCACAGATAGAGTGTGTCCCACCTCAGGGAGGAAGAGAGAAGTTCCCAGAATCCTCAGGAAAAGGCCATACCCCCAAGGCATTATTGGCTGATTGACAGGCTAAACTCCACCCCTTCATGAAGTTGACAAGAGATTATGTAACTGCCACAGTAATTAAAAGCATATCTTAATTTTTAGGTATGAGTATGGAATTGGGTAAAATGAGACAGCATCTCACTCTACCACTCTGAGCTCTACCAATTAACCATTTAAAGAGGAGCCTCCTCTCTGGAGAGGCAGTATCCATCCAGCTGCAGTGGCCAACATTGTACCAATTAAGAGACCCTAGCCATTACACAGGTCCTTAGGCTATGGCTAAGTAACATCCCTGAGCTGTGTATTTCCATAGGGGATTTCCTAGATATCATCAATTCCTTAGACATACATTTTATTTCCAGTAGTTTAAATTCCACATAACACTGAGACTTGGTTTCTGGAGTCTCCTTAGCTTGATCATAATGAAGGTATCATGTTCCCCAAGGACAGAGCATTTAAAAACTAACTGCTATAATGTTTCAACCTGCAAAGAAAATCCTGCTCTGTTGATTTCTTCTTCAGAACTTCCATTGATAACCTCAGGGGAAGAGTATTTAGTATTTCTCTCTATATGTAAACTAACATGAAAACTGTGCAGAAAATATCCAGGAGGCAAATGACATGTAGTTTCCTCCATTTAGACATGGTACTTCAATTGGGGAAGATGAAAGTTTCATGAGTATATTGACTTCTGAGAATAAGAGCTTCCTGGGAGATGGCTACAAACCATCTCCATAGCCATAACCCTTCACTCCTACAGATATTCAGACCCTTTGTCATATGACCTGGGCAACTCTTCCTGTTCAGAATTTGAGTCTGTTTCCCACACTGTGTTATAAGTGGCAGTATTGCCAGTTTGAGACCTTGGTATAGAGAAATCTTGTGAGCTTCCAAGCCCTCTCATGGTAGCCTGCCCAACCACCATTGGAAAGAGTTCATTTATATCAAGACAATGGATAGTTTATGCTTCTAAATTTTATGTTGATGAGATATATTGAATATACTATGAACTGCCAGGAGAACAAATAAATCTATCTTGGAAGAAGGGCAATCAGAGAGACCAGCCACTAGAGAAGATCACTGCACTTGGTAAAAGAGAGGGTCAATTAAAGAAGCAAGGCTTTTAATGAGATAAATGGAGACAATCGTGGAATAATGGACTCAAACATAGCAATAATCAAGAGGACAGCCCCAAAATAGGAATTATTTCTGTCACATATATATTAAGTTACTTTGAGTCAAAACCTCCTTGGTGACACATAACAATAGCCTTCTACTTGTTCAGAGTTACATGAACAGAGATGTGATATCCCATTTGAAACCAACCCAGCTCATAGCTGACCCAGCAGCTGACTGCAGAATCATGCACGAAGCTATCTGAGACCAAAAGAACTGTGTAAATGAGCCCAGCCCAAACTACCACTTCACAGATACATGAGAAAAACAAAATCCATTCCATTTGGAAGGAGCATGTTATCAAGTAAAAGCTAACGAAAATGCACTCTAGCTCATTCACCTAAGTTCCATGGCTCCAATCTCAAGAAACTCACCTCCTAGCTTACCTTCATGTGTTTAGCAGGCTGATGATGTCTCTCTCTACAGTTCCTTTGCTGGGCCTTCTGGTGTCACTTCGTGAAGCACTCGAGGGCCTAACATTTATAAACTACAAGTTGAAGACCTTGGAGGGTGGGGTTGAGCTGCCAGGTGTTTTCTTTCACAAAAGTCATTTCAAAGTATACTTCTTTTATTTCAACCTTGGATGATTGACTTCAACTCTTTTATTTCATAGCTTCTATTCTCCTAAAGAGCCATGACAGCCTTGATTTCAACCTATGATTGCTAGTGAAATATTAGGCTCTCTTGATTCAAAATTCAGGATTAGTTGCAAGTTGGATACTCTGCATACTTTGTAGACTGACAAGTTCACTCCTCCAAACTCCTATTAGTTTTTCTTTCTAGCTGTAGGACTTCAACTCATCTTTCTCATTTCGTCACCGTCAAAATTATCAAATGCATGATGTTGCCTGAAATGAGATGAAGTAAATCAACTCTTCCAAATGATGACTCTATCTTTGTTTGTTTGTTTGTTTGGGGGGGGGCATCACTGCCCTCTGGTGGTTGTGGGAGCTACCCAGCCTTCCTCCTGGAGAGCTGCTGCTGGATTTGAACCACCAAGTCAGTGGTTAACAGTCCTACACTCAACCACTATGCCACCAGGCTCAGCCTCACCTTTATCTTTTTTTACTAATAACTTGCCAGTGTAAAATATATGCTCACTACTTTCATTATACTTGAAATAGTTTCATGTTGCTGTCTCCATGCCTCCCAAAATAGCCACAAAAATCCCAGTGGCTAGAAGCAAAAATTCAACAGAATTATTCAAAACAAAGCAAACAGTTTGCCATTTGTGTCCACCACCCATCTGTCAGACTGTTATATTCTGGTGGCTTATATATTACTATGATGTTAGAAACTGTGTCACTGTTTCAACAGAGTTTCCAGACTAAGATCTTCTGGGAAAGAAGACTTAGTGACCTAGTGTTCAAAATAAGCTAATATTGCCCCATGTATCAAATAGAGCATTGTCAGATACTGTGTTAGAAGATAAGCCCCTTATATTGGGAAGTATTTAGACTATCCATAAGTGTGAGTTAGAAAATACCAGTGATTGTAAAGATTATATGGGTTACCATAAGTCATAGCCAATTTGATTATAATTAACAATAATTCATAAGGGTTGTTTGTTCACATCTCTATCAGTTGGAGCCCCAGGAAACAACTTCTCTCCAAAGACAGCAACACAGAGAATTCCTAGAAGACATTGATAAAAATGGCTATACTTTGTAGTAACAGGGTGGTGGCCTATCCCTCGTTATGGCATGGTAATTGGCTTATTTGAATAATTCCACAAACAGCCAAGAGAGTGAAATCCATTAGGAACAGGTGGGGGTTAAGGGCCAAGTGGAGGAACTGCTAGTCCATCTGATAGGGTCCTTAGGTGGATAAGAAATGTTTCCTGATGGGTGGGGCAGATCTAGCAAGAACTAGGGGATTCACAATTAGGTCTTTGGGGGTCCTTCAACATACAAAGTTGTCAAGACAAAAGTCCATGACATTGGGGGGTCTTACAAGGTAACCTGCAGGCAAAGTAAAATGGTGTGCTGGTTCTACGTTTCCCTGAAGAGGATGGGGAGCTGAGATTAATAGTAGAGCTATTATTTTCATTTTTTGATTTCTATTTAAAGACAGCTTTTAGTGAACGTTTATTATGTGCCAGGAATTGCACCCACCTTTTACATATATAAACTCTTAATCCTCCATAGCAACCCATGATAGGTATTTTACAAATGCAGAGACCAAAGCACAGAGGCGTAAAGTGACTCATTCAAGATTCTGATCCTCATAGAGAGTCATCTCATGTTCAAATCCACACAGTCTAGCTCAAGAACTCCTTTCTAGTGGGATGAGAAGCCTGCAGGGCAGACATGGCTAATGTGACTGAAGGAGGTTGCAGGTGTCCCTCCCTCAAAGTCACATCCACTCAAAACCCCAGAATATGACGTAACTTGGTAGAAGCAGCACCACAAAAGTCTATTATCTTTCCCCAAAGCCTCTATGTGGTTCTCAGTGAAAGCTATATACTTGCACTGTTGTGGTTGGGACTGTGGACTCATTTACTTTCTTGTGGCATTTTGATACAGTTCAGAATTATTGATCTTGGTTTCTGGGGAACAATATGGTTACATATTAGATTCTTTCTGACCAAGTTTTGTTTTCTCCTAAAAATTGTAAGATACAGATCACAGCTTCGTAACCTTGTCTTGAGTAGACATCAACTTCCTGGTTCCACCTCTGCCAGCCACTGCATGATAGATCTTTCAATAAATATATAAAATCACTTTTTCCACATGGACCTGGCTTCTCCAAACTGAACAAAGAGAGATTCTGTCCAGAGCATTCTCTTGGGCTCTAATTACTAATTGCATTTCAAATACTACTTGATATACTTAGTAAGAATCACAGCAATAATAACAACAGCAAGACAATCTTACCTCCACTATATCCTGGTCACAGGAGAGGGTGTTTGAGAATGATTCACTTCGTCAGTTCTCGTCAGAGACGTAATCACATTGTTCCCATTTTATGGGTGGGGGAAACTGAGACACAGGCTCACTGTGGCTAAATAGTAGAATCGGGATCTTGCTCCAAAGCTTGTGTTTTTAACCATGACTCAGTACTGCATCCTCCAACTTCATTCGGAATGAAAATGGAAACATTTACTGAGCTGCTCCCTGAGATGCATTGTGTGCCTGCCCAGGGCTCATCAGATCTTTGTGACTTTATGCCATCGGCCTTCCACTCAGCCCCCCAGAAGGAATTTTCTTGCTGAAACCTTCCCTTAGTCCTAGAGCAGTTGGTAGTTTTCATCAAGTTGACTTTTTCCTTGTCACCATCTTTGGAGTAGGCATGATGTTTTGACTTGAGCACCGTTGTTTTCCATGAATCCCTTCCCATCTTCCCAACTAAATGATTAGTTTTCTGAGTTCGAGGCCTGAGTCTTTCTCTATCGCCTCTCCCCACTGGAACACACTGCCGTCAAGTCAGCCCCTGAATCATAGTAATCCCATGCATGGAAAAAATTCCAACCCCAGGATCCATGGTAGCTCAAACTGACTATGATTCGTACCATTTTCACTGTTGGATTTTTCGGAACACTTCCCAGTCCTTCTTCCTGCTCCATTTCAGTTTGAAAGAACCACTGAAATCAGCCCAGCCTCATCATAACAAGCAATCCTTTAATAGCAGTCAGGTGATATCTGCACACAGGTGCATTGAGTGGACTGAAACCGGGATCTTTTGCAGGAGACACAACAAGAATTTCACAAGAAAGCAAGAGGGTTCAAACCCTACCGTCACAAACTAAAGGGTCACTGACATGCAGTGCATCTTGGTCTGATTCAATCTATTGCTTTTGCTGATAGAATATGGGAAGAGATAATGAGTAGAAGGATGGGTACCTAAGTTCATTGTTGTTCATAGTTTGTAAGGACTCGATGATATTTTCAAAAATCTCTTATGAACGTGAAAGTTAGAGGTGGTCTACGAAGGACTGAAGAAAAATCGATGCATTTTAATTCTGGTCCTGGCGAAGAATATTAAAAGTATCATAAATGTCAAAAACAAATCTGTCTTGGGAGAAGTACAACCAGAATGCTCTTTAGAAGCAGCAATGGCCAGATTTGTTTCGTGTATTTTGGACGTGATGTCGGGAGAGACCAGTCCCTAAAGAAGAATATGCCCCTTGGTAAAGTAGAGGGAAAAAGAGGAAGGCCTTTGATAAGATAGACTGACACAGTGGTTATGAAGCAGCAATGAGCTCCAAAGTAAGAACAGTGGGAAAGATGGCGCAAGACCAGTCAGTATTTCATTGTTTCTCTTGTCCTTACTGTCACTATGCGTGAGAACCAACTCAATGCCACCTACAAAGAACAACAGCAGGTGGTAAACTAAGATGGGTACTTGAGAACAAGCCACGTGGGCAGGAAAACACAAGTTCATACACACTGGGCTCAGTTCTCTAACAGAATGGAAGAGCTTACACCAGACATATGCCAAGAGGCCTTAGGCCATTCCACGCAGAGTCCCTGGACTCTTCCTTTGCAGCCTGGTCAAAGATACTCTCCAGGAGCAATACATCATTCGAGATGCCATTGCTGTGTTCACCTTTTTGAAATATTCATGACCGAACTGGCCTTTGTTCTGCTGACCATGGACACAGTCCCTCTCCCCAGAGGAAGCAGAGGAAGCAGAGCCCAGGATTGCAATTCCATCAAGCCTTTGGGTCAATGGAAATCCTTTCCTGGTGACAGTGACACGGCTCACTTGTCCCCTCACTCAATTCCAGAGACTTGGTGTAAGCTGTGTGTGTGTGGGGGGGGGCTGGAATTTCATTTCTGGCCTGTCCCCAAGCACAGTCACTATGACCCAAACAAAGGAGTTGGCAGAATCAGGGGCCTGCAATGAACAAGAGCATAGTCACATGTGCCATGTCTGAACTCTGATGAACCCCAAACCTCCTGGCATGTGGAAAGTTAACAATAGTTGTTACACTAGGAGTGCACATACAAAAAGAGGGTCAGTTCTTTTTGTCTGTCTAGTGTGGAGCTCTGTGTCTCCACACCCTCCCCAAATAACAAACCAATCATTGCCCGGTCCCATCTGACTTGGGGCAACCCCAGGTAGCTCAGAGTAGAACTATGTTCAAAAGGATCTTCAACAGCTGGTTTTTCAGAATTATGTTGCCAGACCTTTCTTATAAGGTCTTGAGTGAAACTGAACTTCCAACCTTTCTGTTAGTAGTCAAGCACTTAACATCAAAGACATCTTAGAACCTGCCCAACGTATGTCTGCTAACATCACTATCTGGCACTTGCTCTCAGATCTGCATTAAATAAGGCTGGTGAAAATGGAACTGTAGAAGTCGAGTGGTTCCAGAACAAAGATAGATACAAAGAGAGGATCAGAAAGGGAGATCTTACTGCGGTTACTTGGTAACAAGTGTTTACCAAAATGCCTGAGAACCCCAGGGGCAGGACCCTGGTCAGTGTACAGGGCTCCAAAGCAAAGAGAAGATGTGTATCTGACTTCAACCAGTTAGCATCTACTGGTCTGTTACTCTCTGGTTTGTAGATTCTGCGTTATTGCAGGCCCTCGGGCACAGTTTTCCACCCAAAGCTAGTACTTGTATGCTTTTGTTCATTGTGATCAAGGTGAACCCAGGATCAATAGAAAGAAATACTGACTGGTCCTGAGACTTCTCAGAGATTGGTTACATAGTTGTGACCAATGGGATTTTCACTGGGGGATGTCCAAAAATAAATCACCAAGACTTTCTTCCTACTTCCTCTTAGAGGGCTCTGTTGAAAGATGTTCAACACCATAGCACCATGCAAGTCTTCAGTGATAGGTGGGGACGGCTGGATATGAGTGTGTCAGTCAGTAGCAGACACTGTAAGTGCCCCATCTACATCCCATTGTCTTCTTTCTATTCAGTTCACTCTAGTCTAGTTAGTACCTGTGACCTGTTCCCAGAACCTGGCCTGAATGTTCAAAATGACGGGTCATAATTGCCTCTAGAGCAGTCTCACACAAGGAATAATGAGAGCTGATGGTTTAAGCCCTCCTCAGGTGGAAACAATCTGAGGTGCAGGTTCAGCAGGTTTTTACAGTTCTGTGGTGGCACAGTGGGTATGTGTTGGATTGCTAACTGCACAGGCAGCGGATCGAAACTACCAGCTACACTACAAGAAGAAGATGGACTTTCTACTCCTGTACAGAGTTCGTCTCAAAGACTCATAGGGTCAGTTTCATCCTGTCCTGTAGTGCCCCTATGAGTCAGCATCCACTCAATGACTGTGAGTTTTTGTTTGAGTTTTATGGGGAACCTCTAGTTCCCCACAAAAGTGAGGTTCAGAATAATGCAACCTTTATAATAATGCAACCTATCCTTGTCTGCTTCCTTTTCTGGTTCCTTATTGTGTTTGCTGGATCACTGGATCACCACCCAAATAAAATACGAAAACTGGAATCTTTGTCTCAGAATCTTTTTTTTTTTTAAGGAAGATGTGATAACAGCAGGAATGATGACCCCACAAAAGATACAGCCAAATCCTCATCTCTGGTAACTGTAAATATGATTTGCCTGGGAGACTAAGTCCACATGGAAGAAGCACACCAGCCTGTGTGATCATGAGTGTCCATAGGACCAGGTATCAAGCATCGATAATCCTGAACAAAAAATCATATCAATGTGAATGAGGGAGAGTGCAGAGTGGACACCCAAAGCACATTTGTAGATTCTCTTACAGAAGGATCACATGGAGGAGACAAGCCAACCAGAGTGTAGAATATCACTTATGTAACACACAATTTTCCTCCAGTTGTTTAATTCTTCCTTCCCTCTCATCCCCAATTCTAGCATGACCCCAATTCTACCTTGCAAATTCAGTTAGACCAGAGCATGTACACGAGTAGAGATAAGAGCCAGAAACATAGGGAATCCAGGACAGATAAACCCCTTGGGACCAATAATGAGAATAGTGATACCTGGGGGTGGGGAGGGGAAGGTGGGGGGAGCAAGGGAGAACAGATCACAATGATCTACATAAGCACCTACCCTTGGGGACAGACAACAGAAAAGTGGTTGAAGGGAGACATTGGTCAGTATAAAACATACAAAAATAGAGTTTTATAAATCATGAGGGGTTCATGAGGGAGAGAGTAGGGGAGGAAGGAATGGGGGGAAATGAGGAGCTGATAGCAAGGATTCAGATAGAAAAAAACTGTTCTGAAAACGATCGCGGCAGCACATATACAAATGTGCTTGAAACAATGAATGCATGTGTGCATCGTGATAAGAGCTGTATGAACGCCCAATAAAATGAAAAAATAAAAAGCAATGTCTACACTGAAAACAAAAAAATGAATCTCAAGCTGGGTTAAGTGGATCAGTTCTTACACCATTAACAAGAGAGCAAAGAAAAGCATGGGAGGACGGAGACTGAGGATTGCTGGGCTGCTTCAAGCCAATGAACACCTGGAGCCACTCGAAGCTGCAAGTCAGGAAGGAATCACCCATAGAGACTCCAGGGAGAACAGGGCCCTGCCAACACCTTGATGTTGAACTTTTAGCCTCCATAGCCGTGAGAGAATGCGTTTTTGCTGTTCTAAATCCTGTCATCTGTAGGTCATTTGTCAGGGCAGCCCTAGAAAATTAATACAGACGCCCATACACACCCTTAAGCATACACACACATAGGTACACATGCACACTAATAGCAGGTTTTAAAATGCACAAATGCTCCTTGGCTTCTATTACCTTATTCGGTCTTCACATCAACACTGTGAGATTGTTATTATTATCATTCCATTATTAAAATGAGGAAGTGGAGTCTCAGAATGACTAGTATATCACTCATAAGCTGATTTACTATTTCTATAACCTTTGGAGTAAAAATAGTTGATAAATTCAGCAAAGTTCCCCCTGCATAACTCCTTAGCAATGCTATGGAGCCTCACCCTTCTCAGTGGAGCTGGTGGGTTTGAACTGATGACCTTGCAGATAGCAGCCCAATATTGGATCCACCCATCATCATAAATAGTCAAACTCAGACTCGCTACCTTTGAGTTTATTCCAACTCATGGAAAACCTTAAGGTAGTGTAAAACTGCCCTCCGCGGGTTTCTGAGGCTGACTTGTTATGGTTATGGGGCAGGGGGTGGGGGGCAGGTAGAAAGCCAAGGCTCTTTCCCTCAGAACTACTGGTGACCCTGAGATTAGCAGCCCAGGTAACCCAGCAGGACTCCTTTCATAAATAGTATTAGCTGGTGATAAATGTATAATGAAGGAGTAAATGGACAGATAGCCACCATCAGTCCAGTCTGTCTGAGCCTCGTACAGCCCAAGCAGGGACAAAGATGGAGCTAGAGATGGTCCACACTGAATGTGATTAGCATATAACCTATGGCCTATTTTATGTCCCAGCACCAGAGCCAGCTGAGAGAATTCTGTTATGAGAATATCATCTCTTGAGAATGTCAAAGTAGTAAAACTCTGAGCGAAAACAGACCTCAACCAGTCACCAGAAGCTGGGTTGGAATTCAACTTGTCCCTAGAGCCCTGATTCCTCAGGATCTGGGAAGCTTATTAAAAATACCAATTCCCTGAACCGGTAAACAAATGGACTTCCAGAAGTTCCCAGAAATCTTGTCATATGTCCAGGTAATTCTGAAGACAGATGGGTTGTGATACCCAGGGCTGGGATAAAGGGATCCTTTTCACAGAAACCTTGTCTTCTCTACCCTTGTTCATCATCAGGTTCTGCTTCATTATCTCAATCAGGGTGGGACATGGAGAAGATCAGTAACCCTGAATGTTCTTTGAATGTATCAAGGTTGCAGAAAATCCAAGGAGTAGGATGAGAAGGGAAAGCAACTCAACACCAGAAACAATGTATTCATCCCTGTAACCTTTAAGAGAAGATAGTCTAACTTTTGTTTGAACACTTCCTATAAGGAGACACTCTCTATTTGCTAAATCCATTTAGTTTTTGAATACTGTGGCTTCAAAGTTCTTAGACTCCCAGTTCTGTATATTAAAGGCGCAAAGAAGACTTGAACTCTCAGTGAACAATGAGATAACCCTCTCCTATTTCTTCAACTATGCATGTGATAGCACCCTTGTTTTTGCCTTCCGAATATACTTTCCCACAATCCTTCCTCTCTATCATCCGTGGCAGCAGCCCTGGGGGTGTAAAAGTTAAGCATTTGATAGCTAATGGAAAAGTGGGCCATTTGAACCAAATGGCTACCCGACAGGAGAAAAGCGGCAGCCTGCTTTGCTAAAGATTATAGTATTATTGTCTTTAAACAAGCAGCCATTTAAATCTGGTGTTCACAGGGAAGAAGCACACCAGATTCTGTGATCCCCGGATTGTAAATAATAAAATACAAATCTGAAGGATGAAATGGCAACAGGGTTTAATTCTGAACACTTGCTTTTCAGAAAGGCATGGATGACAATGGGAGTCCCAAATCCCATTTTCAGGGTCCACACATGGATTCAGCCTCTGAAGAATCCCCTCTGACCATAGTCGAACAATGTGAACAGCCTTGTTATCAGACAGACAGCATTGTAAACTTGATTATGGCAGGCATAATTAGGTTAAAATGTAATGTCATTAGTTTGCCTTCCTTTTGATCCATTTTAAAGTTGTTTCAGTTTAAAACAAAGTAAGAGTGTGAATGGAAAATACATGTAGACTAAACCTCTGTTGAATCCCCTCTGACCCATGAATGAGGGATTTGAATAGCCTTGCTTCAATGCTGACTACTTTGGAAAGTAAATTATTGCATATGTAATTAGTTTAAAATCTAACACTTTATCATCTCATCTCTCATTTAACCCATTTTACATGTTGTTCTAGTTTTTAATATTTTATGCTATCTTTTGATTGAAGTTTACTTTGTTATTGTTGCTAGATTTTTTGTTGTTAAGTTCGGTCAATCTATAGAGACAGTAACTAGATTAATGTGTTCTTGGGGATATGAGGGGAGGTTGGGGGAAATGGGGAGCTAATAATGATTAGTAAAAGAATGAACAAAATGTGCTAACATGTATTGTTTTGATGACTATATAATTCTTGATGTGATTGAACTATTGAATCATATAATATGTAACTTATATGTCAATAAAACTATTTTAAAGAATACTATAGCCTCAGAAATCTAAAGATTCACTCCTTTATGTTACATACCTATAGGGTCACTGTGAGTCAGAACCAATCCCAGGAAAATATTTTTTTTGTTTTTGGGTCATTCAGTCTTGTAACTTTCTCATTTTGATTTAATATTGTGGTTGCTTTTTAGGCACTATTGAGTGGATTCCAACTCAGCCAACTTATGTACAACAGAAGGAAACAGTGTCTGCTTCTGCGTCACCCTCACAATTCTTCTCATGCTTGAGCCATTGTCATAGCCGCTGAGTAAATCCACCTTATCCAGGGTCTCCCTCTTGGTCACTGCCACTCTACTTCATCAAGCATCATGTACTTTTGCAGGCTCCGGTCTCTCCTGATAACATGTTTGAAGTATGTGCACTAAGATCTCATCATCCTTGCTTCTAAGAAGTATTCTAGCTGTGATTCCTCCAAGATAATTTGTTTGTTCTTGTGGAAGTCCATGGAAATTTCAATATTCTTACAAGTCCCATCATCCAACTGCAGCAATTTTTCTTTCCTCTTCCTTATTCAACATCCAACGTTAGCATGGATGTGAGGCAATTGAAAATACCATGGCTTGGGTCAGGGGCCCTTAGTCCTCAAAGTAGCATCCCTGTTCTCCAACACTTCAAAGTGGTCTTGTATGGCAAATTTACTCAATGCCAGACATCATTTGATCTTTTGACTGCTGCTTTCAGAAGCATTGATGAGGGAGGCAAGCAAGATGAAATGCTTGGGAATTTTAGCCTGTCCATTTATCATAATGTTACCTACTGGTCCAGATGTGAAGATTTGGTGTTTGCTTTACCCTGGGTCGTTGATATCATTGATATGAGTATGGTTCCAATAATTTTACAAAATGATTTTACCTTTTTTCAGTTGCTGTTGATTCTTATTCCTAGTGGTTCCTTCTGTTTTGCTGTTCCTTCTTGCAGGACTGGATCTGATTGCCTTGTTCTGTCACACAGTATGTCTGTCTCTTGTCTTTGTATGTCTGACATTTTATTTGTTAATGTTTTTCCCCTCACGGTGCAGCCTCCAAAACTTAATTCAGCCTCCCAGATGTGGTCTATTAATTGAAAATAGGGAAGTTCCATCACACCCTTAATTATGCACACTCTACCTCCATTATTGCTTTCTAAAATGTCATTAGCTGAACTAGTAGGCTTATTGTATTGAGCAAGAACTCAATTAAAGCCCCAAAGTCTTTTTTTACTGAGAACCTCTGTGTGGGTGGTCATTGATCTGGTTATCAGCACTTTTTGAGTAAATCTATTCCACCACATTGCAAAGTCAATGCTATAGTCAACCTATATTTCAACGTCTCTCCATCTGATCCATGAAGAAAGATGCTCGCTTGCTACTTGTTCAGCCTTCCTTCTTTACTAGATCTGGGTAGAGGTACCAAAACCGAATCTCCCACCCATGCTAGATGAAGATATAACTGCATGAAATTTGAGGTGACCCGCAGTCTGGGTGTGCACAGTCCCATAGCAAGATGCTCTAGATTAGTTTCCCAGGAGAGGAACACGCCATTGCTCCTCACACACTGATAAAGGAAAATAGGAAAACACATAGCTCTCTCAGAGTATTTAAGGAATGAGGAAACTTTCTCCCTGAGAGTCTGCTATTCTAGAAAGAGAGTTTATGCCATTTACATTTATTTTGAATAACTATCGTTCATGTGGACCTTTCCCCCCTTTCTCTTTCACGGTTTTGACTTCTTTTATCCATCTTTTTCTTTGCTTGCTTTAGGAGATATGTAACCCAGTATCCATACTTGTATTAATATAGAATTAAGCACATCCAGCTTGATAATTTCCTCATATTCTGAAGTTCAGCAACATTCCTACTCTTTCTACAAGATAAGGATGTTCAAACTCTTTATCTTCTATCAAAAACATGCCTATCAGGGGTGAGCCCCAGTGGCGTAGTGGTTGTGTGTGGGACTGCGGCCCACTGGGATGGAGGTTCAATTCCAGCTCACACGAGCAAAGGCTGGGCCTCCTATACCCACCACCAGAGGGCAGTGATGCCTAAAAAAAAAACATGTCTATCATCCAGTGATTCTGTACTTTTTCATTTTTGGTAGCCCCTGAAGTGTTATTGAACATTACTCTTCTAGGAAGTTTATCATGTTTGTAGTCATCTCTTAGCTTGCCACTGACTCCTTACCCTCTGCTTCTGCACTCCATTCCTTCCTGCCATACTGCAGGGCAGGAATTGTTCTTCTAGCTAGTACATGTGGATGTCTTTGTTTACTTTCTCTTGATACTTCAAGGAGAGGCTCTTTAGGGAGGATGAGGAAAGGGAAGTGATGATGGGAGTACTATTCACTAGTACCTCTGTCCAGACTCTCAGGTCCATGATTGCTGAAGATATTCCCCCTCCCATTTGAATGTTAATTTACCTGCATGTAGAAGTTAGTGGTTATTTTCTCTTTAGGCTTAGATAATAGTATGCAATTTCATCAGTCTGGCTACTGCTCCCTTTTAGTTTATTAGTTTATTGTCACTTATGAACTTCTAAAAACTTTTTGCAAATTTGTATCTCATCTTTTGTGTTCTGGAGTCTTACTGCAATGTGTTTAGGTATAGATTAATTTTAGGTATAGATTAATCTTATCTATCTTCTTTAGTGCTACTTCAATCAAAGGTCTTATAGTTTTTCATTATGGAAAATTCCCCACCTGTCACTGACAGAATAGTGTCTCTTTCCTATTTTTTCTATAATATTCTCTTGGAGCACTTTTTAGCTGTATTTCCAAGGTTCTGATTTTATATTCGTTGTCTCCATTCCTCTTTGACTTTTGCCATCTTCTTGTAGCTCTGTGATGCATTCTGAGTGTTTTGTCTCAGCTTTAACTTCAAAATCATTAATTCTGTCTTCATTGGCATTAGTAGTGTGTTTGTTTCTTCCTCAAATCAACAGTTTTCCTTCATATTTCACTGCACAATGTTTTCCTTACTTCATGTGAATGTCTAAATCAGGTGTATTTTTAGGTACCTTGAGCACGATACACCCTTTGTGAGTTCTCCCAGGTCCTGCATCTATCCATCTGTCCTTCAAGGGGTAAACATCTTAGTGTGCTTTGAAATTTGAAAGGAAACAAGAATAAAACAGCTCGCACAATGATTAGATGTTACTTTGTTTGCAGCATAAGTTGGCTTTCCAAGGACCTCCTGGGCACGATGTGGCCCTATGGAGAGAGTTTCACTTTGGCAGTTGCCGTCCTGGTGGAGTCCACCACTCCCAGCCTGCTTTTCAAGTTCCTTTCTGTTCTATATTTTGTACAGCTTGAATTTCTTGGTTTAGATCTGGCTGTGGACTTTGAATCGCCTCCAGATTTTGCAAACTTGTCTTCCTGATTTCCCTCAAGTAATTAACTTTCTGCCCAAGAGTCAAGAGTACCTGCCTCTGATTTAATGCTGACGGTAGCATATTTTAGTTTCCATTTCACTAACAGGCCATGTCTTACTGCCAGGAATTCAGTCCTATTTCCTACCACCCGGGATTCCCAACTGTGAGAGCACAGGCCCATGCCCAGAGTCCCCAGGTCTTCCGTGCAATTAGATTCCTTGTTTATGATATATAGTGACCCAACTTTATAGCTTGTGTGTTCCCCTATGGAGTTTCATGGTTTTATTACATAATAACCAACAGCTATATATATATATTTTTTTAGAGAAGAGAAACTTTTCCAATCATTTCGATAAGGTCTATTGACCAAAAGTTTAAGGAGCGAATGACACTTTGGAAAAATTCATTCAAGAGCAAAGCTTTTCCTCAGCAAAAGTGAAATAGAATGTCTGTCCAGCTATTCATTTGTAGCACTTGGTCTCACAAAAACAAGTAAGGACCCTTGTAGGCAAACAAAAATGAGGAAGCATATTCACTAAGAGGCCAACCTCACAGAGACAGCCACCCCAGGCACATCAATGCCTTTTGACCTGGTTGCCAACCACCAGCATCAGTCTCTTCAGCATCCTCATCAGAAAGAGGGTGTTCATGACAGAATGACTGCTCCTATTTCGATGTCCCCCATCCCACAAGCTGGAGCACAGAGCTTTTCCTTGGAAATGGAGTTTTAAGAAAAAAACTCTTTCTGGCTAACATTTCATTCTCACTTTAAGTCTAGTTGGAGCTTCTGAACACTTGTATGCAAAAGCTGTAGGAACCTTAGATTGAGCCGTTCAATTATATAGAATGGAAATGTTAACTGCAGTATCGATTTTTTTATTATGTTTGTATTGCCTATTTAATTTTATTTTCCTTGCAGGGAATTTCTTAATAAAAAATCCAGTTATTGCAAAGCCCCATAAGCCAACTGACACTGGTGAAACCGGATAAAGCACAGGCAGTAAAACTCTCCCCGTCTTTTCCTCTTTCTTCTTACACCCATCCCCAGTGAGAGTTCAAATCTGGAAGCGCCCCCATTTCCAACGGAGAGTAAATGCATGTGACCTTCAGTTCCACAGAGGTTAACCTACTCTGATTAACTTTTCCATGTTATTCCATTAAATAAAAACAGTTTTGACACCCAGAGACTAAAGCATCCTAGAGATAATACAATAACCCTATGCAATCATTTCAAATTGGGTTGTAATAATTCATTTAGGTGACCATACATATTTGTTATATGTAATATGAAACGTTGCAAAATGAAATCAATAGAAATGTTTCTTGTTAATGAAGATATACTGGGCTGTTATGTGTGGGTTGCGGACTCAATACCACAGAAATCTTATTTGTATTATAAATTTCAGGGTATCCTGAGAGTTACAAATGAAGATAGCATTTCTTAAAGAAGCAATGGCTGGTCATTTAGAAAATTATGCCATAAATTTTGTGTCATTTCTTGGTCTTTCAAGGTCTTTGCACACCAGTGTAGTCTTATAATCTAGGTTAAAATTCTGCCTGAGTGATTATGTTCAACTATTTGCTAATGAACTTTGATCCAAAGTTTCATTTTAGCATTTCAGAGTTTAAAATAATTTAGTTAAACCTGAGGGCATCTCTCAGAATATCATAGGATATATTCTTTCTGTTAATATAAAATTTAAACATATAGAGATAGGGATAGCTGGAGAGATAGACATGTGAATAGGGATAGGAAAAGTTCGGGTATAAGCATACCAGTTACTGTTGAGGTTATTCAAACTTATGGTGCCCACACAGATACTAGAGTAGAACTGTATATATAAAATATACCCAGTTAGTGGGTATGTGTGTGTATATACATATATATGCACAAAGATATATATGATATAAATGTACATAGATATAGTTGTGGGCTATACTACATATAGAAAATATATATCTGTTGTTGTTAGGTGCCATATAGTTGGCCCCAACCCATAGTGACCCCATGGACAACAGAACAAAACATTGCCTGGTCCTGTGCCAGCCCCACAATTGTTCCTATGTCTCGGCCCATTGATGCAGCTATTGTGTCAATTCATCTCATCAAGGGCCTCCATCTCATGGAACACGACGTCCTTCTTCAGCAACTGGTCTCTCACGACAATCTTTCCAAAACGTGTAAGATGAACTCATGCCATCCTCCCTTCCAAGGAGAACTCTGCACTTAATTCTTATATATTATAGAAATATGTACTATCGATACATGTGTGGACACATGTCTATTCTCTCTTCCACTTCTATATCTAACTATGCATCTACTCACAGATCATTGTCTTTTTCAAGATTGTCTATTTTTATTTCACATAGGATTCTACATGTTTTTGTGAAAAGACCATTGAATTTGGGTAGTATCGATTTCCACAAACTGGAAAACAATCGGCGTCTCCAGTGAGGCAACGAGTGACCACATTTGGCTGCTCATTGAAATGTTGGAGGTTCAAATCTACCCAACCAAAAGCAGAAAACCTCACTGCTATTGAGTCCATCGACTCGTAGCCACCCTCTAGGGCAATGTAGAAGTGCTCCTGTGGATTTCTAGGACTTCAACTCTTTATAGGAGTAAAAAGTCTCATGCTTTTCCCAGGTGATTTCAACCTGCCGACATTGGGGTTAGCAGCCTAAAATGTAGCCACTACGTGATGGGGCTCCTTCCACAAAGATATGCCTACTTTATTATGGTCCACACAATCAAATGCCTTCACCCAGTCAATAAAATACAATTTAACATCTTTCCCATGTTCTCTGCTTTCAGCCAAGATCCATCTGACAGCAGCAAAAAATATTCCTCATTCTATGTCCATTGCTGAATCCAGACTGAACTTCTGTAAGCTTCTTCAATGTTCTACTACAACTGCTGTTGGATGACCTTCAACAAAATGCTCCTTGCATGTGGTATTAGTGGTCTGAAACTCACAGACATCAAGTCCATGTCAGCCCATAGTGGCCCTACAGCACTGGGTAGAACTGCCTCTGTGAGTTTCTGAGATGGTAACCATTTATTGGAGGAAAAAGCCTCATCTTTCTGCCTTGGAGATGTTGATGAATTGGAACTGCAGACCGGGGGAGCAGCCCATGGATAACCTGCGACACACCAGGGCACCCTGGTATTAATGATACTTTTCTATAATGTGCACATTCTGCTGGGTCACTTTTTCCTGTAATGGGTACAAATATGGCTATCTTCTGGGCTATCTTCTGGGCAGTTGTCCTTCCAAATTTCTTGCAATAGATGAATGAGTGCTTCCTGTGCTCCATTAGCTTTTGTACAATCTTGCATATATATATATACTATTAGGCTATTGGACTATATGACCTTCTCACTTTGTTGGACACCCTTCTAATTTACTCACCTATACTCACTGAAGGCTTGTGTTCAAGGTTAAGCTTGAACATTTAAGAGTGTCTGTGAACAACTCTGGTGCCCTTGAGATTTTCCATGTTCCTTCCACAAATCACTAGAAACTTCTCAATCTCTGAAATTTGAAACCCTGGGGCTGTCTCTGTGTTCACGTTCAACTCGTCAGACTCACACATTCTTTCTACCTTCTGAAAGACTTCTCCTTCGCTTCATTACAGTTTAATGACCCTCTCTATACCTCCTGTCCCTGCCCTGATTCTGTTCATCTTTAAACTCTGCCTCCTTCAAAAAAACAAAGACAAAATTCTGGATCCCAAGTGAGACACTCTCTCTCTCTCTCTCTCTCTCTCTCTCTCACACACACACACACACACACACACACACTTTCTCTCTGTCTCTTGGACCTTAGTGAATTGCTTGAAGAACTATTTCACCTTTTGATGTTCTGTGTTCATCCTTATCACATTTCTTTTCTTTTTATGTAATTTCTGCCACCAGCGCCCCATAAAACTGCTCTAGCCAAAGTCCACAATACTCCTGTTGCTGGCAGATGTCTTTGAATTAGGTCTGACTCTGAGCCACCTCACTTCAAAGGAAGGAGCTGCTACCTGATCCTGTGCCATCCTTACAATCATTGCTACGCTTGAGCTCATTGTTATGGCCACTGTGTCAATCCATCTCCTTGAGGATTTTACTCTTTTTTGCTGATCTCCTACTGCACCAATCATGATGTCCATCTCCATACACTGATTCCTGTTGACAACATAGCCAAAGTACTTAAGATCGACTATCACCACCCTTTCTTCTAAGAAATATTTTGACTTCCTTCTTCCAACACAGATTTATTTGTTTTTTGGAAATCCATAACATATTCAATATTCTCTGCCAACAACATTATACAAGCACATCAATTCTTTGGCCATCATTATTTATCAACCAGCATTCACTTATATGTAAAGGACTCAAAAACACAATGACTTGGGCCAGGTGCACCTTGAACTTCAAAGTGACATATATGCTTTGTTGTGTTGTTGTTTTTAGAAGCAGATTTTCCCAAAGCACAATATCGTTTGCTGTTTTGACTGCCGCTTCCTTGAATGTTGATTGTGGATTCAAGCAAATAAAATTGTTAGCAACTTACATATTTTCTAGATTTATCATTATATTACTTATTGGTCCAGTTATGAGATTTTTTTTAATGGGGAGGTGTAATCCATAGTGAAGGCTTTGTCTTTCATTTCATCAGTAAGTGCTTCAGATTTCAGTAAGCAGGATTGTGTCAACTGCAATATCACAGGTTATAAATGAGTCTTCCTCCAATCCTGATGAAATAAATGTTCTTCATGTAGTTCAATTTCTCCTACTATTTGCCTTGCATACAGACAGCATAAATGTGGTGAGATAAATCAGATACTTTGCAAGTTCTTTTCAAAGGACTCCCTTTTGGTCTAGGCACAGGTTCTTTCTGAGCATAAATTAGGGTTGTAGAATTCAACCCCATAGAATTCTTTGCAACGTTATCCATTGTTATAATCTACATCGCAAAATAACTTTGCATAGTCAATAAAATACAAGGGAAAGATGTGTGTATTTGTTTACTTTTAGATAAGACCATATAGACATTAGTACATTGTGGTGTTCACCTAATCTGGTGGCAAATTGAGAATTCAGCATGTAGGGGTGGAGTCTATTCTGTCGATCTAAAGATAGCCAATGAGATCTCTCTGTGGACATGGCCTTCTCCTGAGAATTCTGGGAAATCCAGTAATTCCTTGTTGGAAACAGGAGACACTCTCTTTCTCTGCTCCCTTCCTTGGAGACTTTCTGCTGATAATGCTCCCTGCCTGAGAGACTCTCTACCGACAAGACTGACTTCCCAGGGAGACATTGCAGCTGGCAAGATGAAGCCGGACCTCTGTAGTCAGAGAAACCACAGAGAGAACCCTGCCAGTGCTGAGATGCTTGCCACGCCACTGGATGCAAAGACTTGTTCTACCCACTGGCTTGTGATCATCCTGCATTTTGCTTTATTGCATGTGTTTTGTGAGTCTGAAGAGGACTTTATAGATTGGTATTGAACATGTGGGTTAATATCAGACTAATGGGCTTGGACTGGACTGGGTTGGAATGTTTTCTTAATGAACAATTGCCCTTTATATTAAACTCTCTCATATACATATGTTTGCTTATGAATTTATTTCTCTAGTTTATTCAGACTAATGCACATATGAAAACCTTAATTCCATACCCTCTTTTGAATGTGGCTTGAAGTTCTAGCAGTTTTCTGTCTATATACTGCTGTAAACTTGTTTGAAATATGGTTAGCATATGCATTTTAATTAAAGTTGCATTGCATTGCTTCTCTATTTGAAAGGCATCAGGTCCATCCTTGAACTCACCATCAGCTGCTCCAGGGGATACTAGTGCCCTTTTTCTTTTTCACAAGCCCTCTGCTAGTTCATGCTCTACTGCCTCTCCTTATTACTGGGGTTCTCTCCTAAACAATGGGGTATCTCTAAATCTTCCTCCTAGACCATGATTCTTCTCCTGGGTCCACTCCTTCATTGGACTTCCATCATGGCTTTTACCTCGCTGATGTTACCATTGGCATGCTTGCAGCTCAGACCAAGCCATGTGTGCCTGTCCTGATTCTGTATAACCAGCATGCAGTGTATTTCCTAACACTGAGAAAGTGCTCAATAAGTACCTAACATATCCTGACTCAAGAACGTGTTCATATGCACAGAGATGTTATGCTGAGCTTTAATAGAAAATCAATACAACAGCTAATGATTGTAAGAATTCCACTACAGGCTTAGTGTTCAGTATAAGTTAACAAACATTTAAATCCCAAGCCCATAATTTCGGTTGCTTTAAAGCAAGTCAAATTAGTATTATAAATTGCTTCTGTGCCTTCCAAAGCTATTACTTCATAACCTGTAAGCAGTGTATAACCAAATGCATACTTAAGAGATTTTATCTTTGTCTTTTCACATAAAAGTGGGGACACATTTCTATTCTTAGAGGTTAACTTTACATTCAAGTATGACTCTCAATTGCTTACTTTGTCCAGGCAGGGGAACATGGGCAAGACCAGGTTCTGGCTACTTTGATGGGGGTTGAGCAAAAAAGAGGATAGATTCTCACCATAAAAGACCCCTGGAGACAAGAGGGAAGTAAAAGGAAATAGAGGAAAGTATTGGGGGTAAAGAGCATTTATAGAGGTTTAAATATAGACATGCACATAGGTGCATATATCTATATGTGACAATGGGGGAAATAGATCAATGAACTTATACATATAGGCCTAGGAGTAGAACAGCAGATGGGCATTGGACCTCCACTCAAGTACTTCCTAAATGCAAGAACAGTTTGTTCTATTAAATTGGCATTCCATGATGCTCACCTTCCCTACCCGGTCGATCACTGAAGACAAATGTGTGCATAAGCAATGGTGGTGAAGAAAGCTGATGGTGCCCAGCTATCAAAAGATGTAGCATCTGGGGTCTTAAAGGCTTGAATAAACAAGCGGCCATCCAGCTCAGATGCAACAAAGCCCACATGGATGAAGCACACCAGCATGTGGGACCATGAGTTGTCAAGGGGATCAGTTATCAGGGTTTAAGAACTAAAAACCTTAACATTGCGTGCTTATTCTCCTGATATGATCACTGATGACAAATGTGTGCATAAGCAAATGTGTTGAAGAAAGCTAATGGTGCCTGGCTATGAAAAGATATAGTGTCTGGGGTATTAAAGGCTTGAGTAAACAAGAAACCATCAAGCTCAGAATCAACAAAGGCCACATGGAAGAAGCACACCAGCCTGCATGACCACAAGGTGCTGAAGGGATTTAGTGTCAAGCATCAACGAACTAAAATTATGTCATTATAAATAGGGGGGAGTACAGATTGGTGACCCAAAGCCCATCAATAGGTGAAGTGACATCCTCTTACAGAGGGGTTGCAGGGAGGAGATAAGCCAGTTAAGGTACAGTGTAGTAACAACGAAATATGCATCTTTCCTCTAGTTCTCAAATGCTTCCTCCCACCCACTGTCATGCTCCCAGTTGTACCAAACAAGACCAACTAGAACAGGGGGTGTACACTGGAGTCGAAAACATAGGGAATATAAGATAGATATTCCCTCAGGATGAGTGATGGGAGTGGTGATACTGGGAAGGAGGAGGGATGGTAGAGTAGAAAGGGGGAACTAATTTCAGGGATCTACATATAACGTCCTCTCTGGGGCATGGCCAATAGGGAAGTGAATGAAGGGACATATTGGATAGTGTACGATATGAAATAGCAATTTGTAAATTATTAAAGGTTCATGGGGGGGAGGGAGAAAGGGAAATATGGGGAGGTGGAACTGGGGGCCTAAGTGGAGGATGTTTTGAGAGTGATGATGGCAACAAGTGTGCAAATGAGCTATGCATACAGTTGATGTATGTATGGATCATGAGGGGAGGTGTATGAGTACCCAATAAAATGATTCCTTTTTTAAAAAGTGGGGGAGGGGAAAGAGGAGGTTTTCTTTTCTTTTCTTTTAAGAGGAGCTCATACCAAGGGCTCAAGTGGAAAATGTTTGGAAATGTATGTGGCAACATGTGTGCAAATGTGCTTGATACAGATTATGTACAGAATGTTATAATAGCTATAAGAGCCCCTAATAAAATTACATTAAAAATACAGCATACAGAAAAAAAGACCCCTGGAAGTAGCTGAAAACTGGAATGAAGTCAAGTCCTGGGGCTCAGAGTTCAAAATATGGCAAGATTTTCATTTTTCATAATAGAATATATATACATATTTCTATAACAGAACATATAAGTGCATCTTTTATGTGGGTTGAATTGTGTGTTCCCCAAAAAAGAGATGCTAAACTCCTAGTTCCCGTATATTTGGCTTTCTTTGAAAGTAGTCTTTGGAATTATTGTCAGTTGCCCAGGATTCAGTTATGCTGGAATAGAGTAGGTCCTAATCCCATAAGAACGGTGTCCTTATAAGACAAACAGAAGAGATATGAACACAGCCCACAGGCAGCATGCCATGCGAGGATTAAGGCAGAGATAAGAGTGATGTAGCCACACCCCCAGAAATACCTAGTGCTCCTTGGAGGTGTGAGATGCAAGGAAGTATGGGGGTGTGAAGGGATTGTGGCACCTCCATTTTGGACTGATAGCCTCTGTAACTATAAGAGAATAACTGGATTTTGTTTAAAGGAACTCAGTTTGCAGTACTCTTATGGAAGTCATAGTAAACTAATACACCTTACTCACTGCCTTTCTGAGTCGAGTAACTGCATCAACCAAAGGTGGTCTATCTAAGATCATGTTCATAGTTTACTGAAAATTATAGCAGAAACAGATTCCCACACTACCTGACCACTCTCTTTTTGTTCCCCCAAATCCATTCACTGCCCTTGTCTTCCCTCTTCAGTATTGGAGAAGCCTATCCCTGTGCTGGATCTCCACAGAACCCCTTTACCTGATGGCCCCTGGTTGAACTTAGTCAATGGAGGTCCCTGACAAGAAACTAGGGTGTAAGGGAAGAGAGGCACCTAGTCTTTCCTTTTTTAAGAGGCCACAATTCATTTCATTACAAGAAGAATGACAATGGTTTCTCATGAATACCATTCCAGAGTATACCACTATCTGGTTTCTCTTACTCACTTGAACTCCAAAAGTTCTCCTCTAATAAACCTCAAAATGTGCCATTTACTTACTGTCACAAAGTTGGTATGGATGCCCCACTCAGGTTTTTGCTCACCAGGAGGCTTCTGACGAGAGTAGGCTATACACCTGTCAGGTGCAGCCAAGTTAGCCAAGGGAAGCCCACATCTCCCTAGTGGTCAAGTTCCTCCTCTCCATCCACCAGAAAGGAGTCAGTATTTTTTTTGTGGTAAAGAGTTTTCTCTTGATCTCAAAATCTGAGAGGGTTCAGAGCATGTTAGATGCCTACATATTCTCAGATCCAGGAAGAAAGAGAAAGAAATACCTGCCTTAAAAAGCAAAAGCAACAGTCGTCACACCACCCAAGGAGATGATTCAACAAGCCATCAGGGTGTGTACAAAGTACAGTCTTGTTACCCTTTTTTTTTTCTATAATTGACACTAATTGGCTTGTGCTTTAAATTGCCCAAGGAATTTAGAAGTATGGACAATAGGATTAGAAGCAGTTTGAACTATGGCCCAAGAGGTCAAACGCTGACAACTCGGTATGTTAAACTATATTAAAATGTATGACTTTGAAAGATGAGATCAATATATTTTTTTATCTGTTTCTGAAAGTCTGGACCAATTCCCTGTGCAAAAGAAGCAGCTTGAGAGCACAAACTGATCATAAGCATTCCATGGGGTGGGCTCACCCACAGAAGCCATCTCTGCAAGAAAGGCACATAAGAAAGACTCCCAGAAAAAACCCGGACTATTCGTTTTATAACCAAGGTCTGTTGTTGTTGTTGTCTTCGTCGTCGTTGCCATCTTTGTTGTTAACTACACTCTAGTCAGCCCCTGACTCAGAGGAACCCCTTGCAAAATAGTAAAAAGCACTGCCTGTTCCTGCACCAGGCTCAAGGTCAGTTATGGATTTTCATTGGTTGATTTTTCTGATGACTTAAAATCATGCAACTATCACTGTGGACCTGACCCAAGGCATGGTGTTAAGCAATAGTGAAATAGGAAATAAAACCCACTTTTCTCCTGGCCCATTTGTCATGGAAGGTACTGAGCAGAGGTTGGCTAGGAGAAGGACAGGACGTGGGGTCCCTCCACACCCTCCCTGCTAAACAACAGTTTTGCAATGATTATACTCTTTGCCGCAGGTGTAACACCAATCTGAGGCTGCTGTCCCACAGAGATACCATTCTCCCCCTGCCCCTAAAGCCCTAAGGGAGGAACCCACTTTCCACCCCACCCTGGGAACATCATCTCCTCTTGCAGTCAACTTGTGAAACCAAGTGCCAAAAATGGAAGAGCACTTCAGTCCCAAGAGAAATATCAGACCCTTTGTCCCAGATATGGAGTCCCTGGGCAGTACAACCAGTTAAGCTCTCGGCTCCTAACCAAAAGATCAGGAGTTCAAGTCACATCACAGGGCCCTTAATTTTTTTTTTAAAAAATAGCCAATGAAAAACCCTGTGGAGCACAGTTCTACTGTGACACACACGAGATCTCCATGAGTCAAAACTGATTGAGTAGCATCTGGTTAACTTCAGAAATCTCTGTGTCTGCTTCTGGCCCGAGTTCTTTTCCTAGAACAAGTTGACCTAGAAGCTACGTGGTCACCCTCTAATGGCATCCCTCTTTTCTGCCCTTCCTTCCCGGTATTGCCTTTGTAGGGGCTCTCTCCCTAACTGCATCATTTTTTCTTCATTATCTCCTTCTGCCTTTTGATTTGTCCTCCTTTCTACAGAATTATTTTATCCATTTTCATTCACAGTGTCCTTAGTCTGGGAGAGAGCTGTTCCTCTTTCCCTCTCTCATCAAACAGGAAAGCCTGGCAAGCACATGCCT